>VZTV01012516.1:214-34745 GCA_013400875.1 Anhinga rufa | reverse complement strand
TTCCCTTCTGGCTCAAAGTAAGGGCAGAGCCAATGGGCAGCTTTCTTCACCTGACAATATACAGAGACCACAATGAGGCAATTTTAGCTGAGATGCCAACAGGGAGGAAGATAGAGCAATAATTTCCCATATTTAGCAGACCTAGTAGTACAGGCTTAGATCCTTTCCTCACAGCACCTGTGGGAGAAGTGGCTTAGGAAAATGGTAGGGCTCATTGGGAGCCTCTGTAGCCATGCTCTGTTTTCTTTTGCTTTCATGAAAGAGTAGAACTGGTAAACTTCCCAGTAACATCTGTAACCAAGGGTGTGTTGACAGAAACTTATTTTAATCATTATTAACTCTCTCTTGGATGTAGATCTCTGTAGTTATCCTTGCCATATGTATGATCAAAAACAGCTACTAAAGTGGATTGCTTGTGTCATAAGCCTTGAAGACTGATAGAAAGTTGAAGTCCCTGCTTATTTGGCTACAGTAAATCTGCCTCTTATTAGTTATGGTAGATCTTCAAAGATTTATTCTCAGCTTACTGTCTCTGGTGAGAAATCTCAAATTTCAGTTTTATCTCTAAAATCTTATTATTTTTCACCTATGTCTTATAGAACTAAATTGTTCTTGTTATACTGTTGATGTGATTGTTTTATGAACTGTTGTTCAGAAATTCAATGCCAAGTGGAAGTAGGGGAAACCTCCTGCTATTAGTAATTCCCCTCTGCTTTCTCATCACTGTCGCCGCATATTTTAAGATTCCCCCTTCCATTAATTATTCAGCCCTTTTGGAATATAATAATTGCTAGTGAAATTTTTGAGCAGGTGTTGAAATTACTTGACTTTCATGCTAAGTATCAGTTTGCAGTGTACTTCTGTTAAGAATTTTATTTCTGTTATTTGAGAAAACAAACAACATTTGTTTTAATTTTTCAGGTTTTATATGCAAGAAACAAAAAATTCTAGGCTACAATCTAGTAGCCTAGTCATCTGGATGAAATAGAAATGTAAAATCAATAGGAGATTAAATGGTTTAGTCTGTTGGAAAGTTTCATGTTTTCTGATGATCTTAATGTTCAGAGATTTATGTCAAAATGGAATCAAACATAGTTTTCATGTCCATATCCTTTCCACAGGATTAAGGATATTCGAGATTTCATTATCCAGTCCCGTCCAGCATTTGCAACAACTGATTTTGTTCTTGTGACTACCTTTCCAAATAAAGAATTAACAGATGAAAGCCTGACACTACAAGAAGCAGATATTCTTAACACTGTGATTCTTCAGCAATTAAAGTAAACTTAGAGTTGTTGGTACAATATATGGAGCGTGCTGTATTGTCATACAGTATGTTTCCAACAGGTGAAAAAAAGGAGGGATCAGTGTCTTTTTATTCCCCCACTTTCACAGATCAGATTTTTGGGTTTCATGTCTTCCAGCTATAGCATACCTAACTTTTTTATTTTAATTTCTCAAGAGTGTTCAACCTTTTTTTCAGTGTTAAGATTAAGCTTCCCTATGTCAGTATGTTTCAAACCACATCTTGTACTAAGAGTGAAATGAGATATGACTTTATGACTTGCCATTATTTTGAGGGGGGTGGGGGGAGAAACATTTTTCTGAAAGGGACAGTATCTTTCATACAGTTGGTAAGATTTGCACTATGGAAATGTTTTATGCTGCATTGACAAACAGCCATTTGGAAACTTAGCCTGTAGGTTTAGTTTACCTTCCAAGCTGTATTAATATTAAGGTGTTCTGTTTAATAGGTTGACAGATTATTAATGCCCTAATATGATTTTTGTATATTCTGTTTGTAGTGTTTCATGGTGCAGTATAATATTTATATTCTAGTTTTTATGTAATTTCCCCTGTATTGTTGCTCATATGAGTGAATCAGTTCAGGAGATGCAAACCTCAGCTATTGCAGACTATAATAGATTGTTCTCATTTGTATTCTAGTTGTTCTACTTGTGGTGAAACAAGGCCTGTGGTCACTTTGAACCTGAATATGCAGTTGAACCCTGTGCAGCTACATGATGCTTCACACGAACAGTTACTTAAATAACCCCAAACGAAAAACACTGAGTTGCACAAACACAGAACTTGTTTATGCTGTCACTTGCATGCACAAAAGCAGATGTGTTAATTGGTCGTGTATTTTTGACTTGAATTTCAGGTCTTTATATTTGGAATTTTGGCCAAAGGCATTTTGTAATAATCAGTGGGGATTTGGTTGTGCAGCTTTCGCTATACTTTTTTGGAAGCTGTATAATGAAAGCCCATGATCTTTGAAATTATATATTTTTTTCAAATAACTTGGCCCTACTCTGCAGCATGCAGGTAGGAATCCTACGTTGTGGGCATACTGGCTGCTGTGCTTTAGTAGTATGCAGTTTTATAGTATTTGTGGCTTTATATCAGATGAGCGGATCACACTCTGAAGGAGGGTAAATGGGCTGTATCTCTTGTACTGATAAATGTTAAACATGCTGTTTTCACTGATTATTTTATTCTGAAGATACCAATATTTATTTATGCTAAGCTTATAATTGCTCAGTATATTTGATAAATCTTACATTTTTACCTCAAAGTAGATAATTTGAGTAAATTTTGAACGTGCACTTGTATTTGAAGTATTTTGTATCGTAATCTGACTATCTGCATGATTTTAATCATAATTCATTTCATGTGCTAAGTAATTAAAGTTTTAAGCTAAAAAGACCATAGGCAACACTTCTTGTTTTCTTCCGAATTTATGTTGTGATGAAGTGGTGATTGTGTTATGTGCCAAATATTTAAGCCTAAACCGAAAGGAATGGACATGTACTATGCAGATATTTTATATATCACTTCTCTGTATAAATGCAAGGCCAAAGCCAGTGTTATGATATCGGTCTTGAGCAATCTGTGGTTTGGGCATATTTCAGTTCAGAATATAGGTAAAGTTACATTGCTTATTACTTCTGAAGACCATTAATGAAACACTGAGGTATGAAGGACAGTGGTTAACTAAATTGTATGGTTTTTTTCTCTTGTTATGCCCAAACCCACAAGTGCATATTATCACAATCTCTTTGTTTCAAATAGCTGGTAAATTTTAGTGTTCAGTAGCAGCTGACAGTAACTGGGGGTCCCCGTAAGCGACATGATTTTGTGAAGCACTAAGACAATGTATAAATGCTCGTGTGTAAATATTTCATTGCTTCTCAGTACTTTAAAACCTATAGAATCTTTTGTCTCATAATTTTATGTCATACCTTTTATTAACGTTAAATTCTCACTCTTGTAGCTAACATCTTGGCATTTTTTGGCACAAAACAGTTCTTTGAATACAGACCTATGTGGATATGCAGTTAAGACTGATCACAAGGGAGAAGGAACTTGGTAGAGGATGATGATCTCTCTCACAGGAAGGCTACTGAGCTTCCTGGGAATTCCTTTTAGCTTCTGTGAAATACAGGTAATAATCCTGTCACTTGCCCTTGTAGACACTTTATGAAAGGCTCAGGCTTCACCTCTGCTTCTCTTTCCCAGAAATCCTTTATCACACAAGAGGCAAATAATCAAAACCTAAACATTTTCTCTTAAGAAAATCTCTGCTTAAGAAAATCTCTCTGGACCTGAATATGTGTGTGTGGGTTTTTTGGTTTTTGTTTGGTGTTTTTTTTTTTGACACTACTCCCATCTGTGTAATAATTTATTCTGGGTGAATCTAGTCAGGCTTGTTAGGTTTAGGGGTTTTGGTTATTTTTCCAGCAGTGCATTGCGATGTTTGCAAACATTCCACTTTAATCTGACTACTGGACACGCTTGTATATTAACAGCTATATCATGCTGTTCTCTCATTGTGGTGAAAATCTGTCCAATATTAAATGAACCAAGGAAGAGTATGCAAGCACTCAGAGGTGCTATAACCAACAACCTGCGTAGTTGCTTGCACTAAGTTAAAGCACCTGTGATCTTTAAATTGTATTATTCTGTGCAGGGAGAATAGACCGAGAGATGCACCTTCCCCTTGCTCATGCTGTTTAAGCTGACAGGCCTCAGCGTAGGCATATGCTATTCTCCGCACGGATGAGATGGTGAGCAGCAAGAGTCTGCAATATTAAAAATTTAATTCATGGGACACCAAAAGCAGTAAGCTTGTGGTGTTTCTATGGGATAGATATAGTTGGAATGGGTTCCTGAAGAGAAAGTAGGACTGGTACTATTTAGCTGCTCATCACTTATTTGAAAATAAAATTTGAGAATCCAAAGATTAGTGCAATGATTAGGCAGGAACTGTGATGAACATTTAGTGAACCGTAGCAATCGTATCAACTGCATCCTTAATACAGGCAAATGTCAAGTTACACATCTGGAACCAACTGCGAAAGACGCTAGTAGCCTGGAAAGCACTGGCCCTGGAAAGGAGTTGGATCACAGCAGGAAAACAATACAGCAGAACTATTTACACCCCTTTGAGGTTTACAGAGTTGACTTTGTGACTGGGAGATGAAATCTGTGTGTTTGTTACTGGTGAGTTTGATACTGTATATGGTGCTGGTCCTGCTTCTGGCACTTTAGAGATGGGGCCAAAAAAAATCAGTGGAAATGTTGAATTAAAGCTCTTACCTTAAAAGAGCTTGAAATAAGTAGCTTATCAGGTAGAAAACAGAGAGATGAGGTGATTTAAAGTAGGCAGTTACTTCACAGGTGGGGAAAAGGGTTATAGAGCTGTTTCGTAGAGAAAAGCATAACAAGAATACAAAGCTTGTACAAAGCTGAAAACTCAGTTCAGGTATTTTCAAAGTGAAATTAAAACGTTTTTCAATAGTTGAACTACTGGAATGAACAAGCCTTGAAAATCAACTTCTCTATCTTCTTTTTTTGTTTAATTCTCATTGTTATGCTGACTTTCTGTAAGATTTGTTTTAAGTAAATCAAATTTATTTGGGTTTTGCTACCGAGACAACTAGGTAAAGCAAGATAGCTTAGGTTTTGGACAGCAATTTACTTTGCCTTTGTACTTTACATAGATATATGTATATATGCACTTATATATACTAATACTTACAATTAATAAATTCTGCTCTATGTTTCATATTTAAAGGCTGGAAGTGTCAAGTACCTTACTGTGCATCTTCAATATTTTCATTACAGACATTCCAAAAACGTCTGCTGAACTTCAAACAGATGTCTGTAATCTGAGTTCTTTAATCCAGACCTCACCTTTTACACTTCTTACTAGCAACTCTCCTCCTTTAGTAATGGTCTTGTTCTGTCCATAATTGAAGAGCTCTTTGGCACTACATTTGAGTGTTAAAGGAAAGAAACTAAGTTTGTCACCTAAAACTGAGAAGTGGGGAGGGTATCTAGTTCTTGTCTGTTTGCTGGGAGCTGTCTGCTCTTGAGATAAATATGTGATCTATAAGCCACGTATTTGGGTTCTTTTTCTGGGGTATGAGAAGATAGATGTCTTATTCCAAACTGCATTAAGGTAAACAGAGAGACATTCTTAACTGTGGAATTAAAAAAAAAAATCCTTTAGGGAATTATTCTGGAAGAGCTACTATTTTACATTTATAAATCTATCTCAGTCCAAATTAATTTGGTGAGATTTTAGACCATTTAAATACTAACGAGCAAGTACTCCCAAATGGGAATACCCAGGAGTCATTTTTTCCTATATGATGTTTCTAGCCAAAGTTTTAATAGAAGGAATTACTTAGGCAGGGCTGTGAAGTTATTTATTTCATGGAATTCCTAGTGTCTTACTGGGTGCCGATATAAAAACTTTTATTGTCTATCCTTAGTGTTTACTAGCTCTATCCTAAAAACTACCAAATAATTGCACTTTGAGGACAAAATAAATTTTCTGATTTCCAAATTAAATTTTAATTAACTTTTTCATGGTAATAGCTGTTTACAGCATTTTGGACCAATGGAAGGCTCAGAACTTTAATGCCTGCATTGTGCAACCCCCACACAAATGTTCCATTTCAGTGAACAGAATTAATTTCTGTTTATCTTGCAACTGTTCCTAATCAAGTTAAATCATCATTAATCAGATGTTCACAACGTAAATGTCCTTTCAGTCTTTCGTGCCTATTTAGTTAATCCATTTTAAATTAGATTTTACAAATAAAAATCTCTGCCTGAGTGTGAAAATATAAGTGCTAGTTTTTTGGAAAGTTTGCAGTTATTAGAGAAGACCTTAGATGATGTATTTATTTCTACCTGCATTTGAATTCTTCTTCTCTTAGCAAGCTGGTTCGTGTTAAAAGAAACTGAGAAATTTTCAATGGAGAAGAGTCTGAATGCAGAATAGTGCCACCACTTTTTGTCTGTGAATGAGTACCTTGATGCATGTGAATACTTGTTTCCACTTTTTTATTTATCACTTTTTTATATTGGTTCTCTTGTTTTGAATATGTCATGTGTATGCTTTCAACTCTTTTAACTATAAAATTACATTCCTGCATGTTTTTATTAATGCAGTGCTACTTCCCATAGCAGTCCCCAAATCCTGTAGTCTAAAAGGAATCATTGAAAGCAGAAGAGGGAGCACAGGGCATATAGGCAGTTGGTTATGTTAAAATGTTTTTCACTAAATGATTTGTTCCTGCCCTTATAGTCCAATAATTCTTTTGGTTTTCTAAGGAGTCTTCCTGAACACTATTTTTCCTGGAAACAGACACAGGTCTTAGACACAGTTGGAATTGCTTGGTAACTCTGGTCACCACTCAAAATATTGTAAGCCAGGATTTGGTCTGTGTGAAAGGAGTGAATGCTTCATCTGGAGAGATCAGACAATTGGACCTTAAAAGGATCTGCTCAGAGGAAAAAAGTAAACCTGAATCCTGTCTTA
Organism: Anhinga rufa; assembly: GCA_013400875.1. Classification (NCBI taxonomy): domain Eukaryota; kingdom Metazoa; phylum Chordata; class Aves; order Suliformes; family Anhingidae; genus Anhinga; species Anhinga rufa. The sequence goes on along the minus strand of VZTV01012516.1, from coordinate 27,907 downwards.
AATCCCAACACTGGGAAAGTTCAGAGGTATCACTGAGTTGTATAACATACTTAATGGTTCTCTTTTCATCCACAAAACGGGAAAGTAGCTGTTCTGACTTCATTTTAGTTGTTTTGAAGGTGCTCACCCTGTGCTCTTTGTGAAAATGGTGCAATTGGCTTGCAAGGAGAAATCTAACTCTTCCTGAGCTTACTGTACTGCAAGCTGGTTTTAAGATAGAGGCTACAATCCACCTCGGTAGAATCAAAATAAAACTCAAAGGCCTGGAAACATTCTAGGTTTCTGCTAGACTTAACAGATAGGTCTGGCATCAGTCACATCCATTAATGGAGGGCTAAGCCCTATTATTAAGGATGTGCCTGAGGGACATTCCCTGAACATTTCTATCTTGCCTATTGTACGTTAACCACACCTGTCACATGGACAAGGGAAAATGGACAAAGGAAATGAAAGATTCTTTGCAATGTGATAATTTAAGGTGTTTATGTTAGTGTAGTCATTTTTATTTGCTGACAAAAGGATTTAATTTCAAGGGTTTGTTGTTTGTTTGTTAAATGTAGTGCAATTCAGCTTCCAGGTTTCTGTTTGGGTCTCCGTGATCCATACTTTCCTCTCTCTAAAGCAGTTACTTAAATGAATGGAACTAAATAAACAGAGGAGAGGGGACAGGTGGATGTGTCAGTCTGGCAAAACTGGAGCCAATTTGGGTCTAGGAGGCAGAACAACCACTCTCAGCAAATGTAGGCAGGAGAGGATGCTTGTTTAGTGGGGTCTTGTAGTACATCCCAGCTGAAATAGTCACTGTTCTGTGAGAGGCTGTTAGCTGGATCAAAGCTGGTACTCTAGACTGCTGACCTTCTGACACCTGCTTTCTTTCATTCCTGACTATCTACTAGTTGTTGTCTCTGCTGGTCGTTCCTGTTCAGTAGAACAGTGCCTGCAGTATGTCAGTTCTTACAGAGAGTTGTAGTGGTTTGCAAGAGTGTTACAAAAGGCAGACTTGAAGTCTTCCCCTTTCCCTCAATTCCCCTCCTTCATCCAGTTTACTCAGCATAAGACCCCAAGAACTAACACTTAACCTGGGTATATTAAGTAAGTTTGGATTGTCTTATCTTCTCACCATGTCACTTACAAATATTGCGTTTGCCTTACTTCTATTTAATTATGTTTAATACATGTGCTCCAAACAAAACAAATTATACAATCAAAATTTTGGTGTTTCCCTGTATCCCTTCTGGTAAGCTTATGGTACTGGCAGGTAGTTTCTGCCCAAGGACTCCAGCCTTGGAGTTTTCATGGAGCCTGTGGAGTTCTCATGAGGGCAGCTCTCCTTTCTCAGGTCCACGCTTCACTATGGCAAGTCTGCCATATGTGACAATGTGCAGTTGCAGCCCAGAAAGCCAGCTGTATCCTGGGCTGCATCAAAAGCAGCATGGCCAGCAGGTCGAGGGAGCTGATTCTGCCCCTCTGCTCCGCTCTGGTGAGACCACACCTGGAGTGCTGCGTCCAGCTCTGGAGCCCCCAACACAGGAAGGAAATGGACCTGTTGGAGCAGGTCCAGAGGAGGGCCACGAAGATGATGAGGGGGCTGGAGCACCTCTCCTATGAAGACAGGCTGAGAGAGTTGGGGTTGTTCAGCCTGGAGAAGAGAAAGCTGTGGGGAGACCTTATTGCGGCCTTTCAGTACTTAAAGGGGGACTGTAGGAAAGATGGGGATGATCTCTTTGGCAAGGCCTGTTGTGACAGGACAAGGGGTAACGGTTTTAAACTAAAGGAGGGTAGATTTAGACTGGATCTAAGGAAGAAATTTTTTACAGTGAGGGTGGTGAAACACTGGCCCAGGTTGCCCAGAGAGGTGGTAGATGCCCCATCCCTAGAAACATTCAAGGTCAGGTTGGACGGGGCTCTGAGCAACCTGGTCTAGTTGAAGATGTCCCTGCTCAGTGCAGGGGGGTTGGACTAGATGACCTCTAAAGGTCCCTTCCAACTTAAACCATTCTATGTTTCTAAGAATTTATTATTATTTATTTCTTGGTTTATTAGCAAATAAAGTTTGGTTAGTCTTTGTGTATGCCAGGTTTCACAGAGTTCTCCAGTGTTTTGGTGTTTCACATTTAAATCTGACAATTCTTTGACAACCTCCCAAGGACTCTTAATAGTATATGAGGTTTACTTAGCTGGTGCTTTTTGTATTCCTGTTGTTGCAGAGCTCAGCCTTTGGAATACAGTTCTGTCTGTTTTTTGTGGGTTTTTTTGTAGTATCTCATGGGCCCAATTAAGAAATAAAGCTCAGGTTGCACATATGATAAAGACATGGAGTAGGTCACAGTGTCAGCAAATGTGAGAAAACTAGAACCTTGAAAGGATTTTGGAAGAACTTTGATTCTCTGCATTTCTTCTCTAACCTGCACTGACCTCTTCCACACAGCAGTTTTCACTTGTTATTTGCTCAGCTAAACATTATCTTGTATGTGTAAAGAAAGTGTCTTGAAATTCTGTATCAGAGGCTTGAGCCTGCAATGCTTAATGCCTGTCTTCCTAAGCAACTCCCTGGAGACTATTGGCCTGCCTGTAGGCACACGTGAGAACAATTTAAGTTTAATGCTTGGATCCTAAGCTTTTTGTGGCTGGTATCATGTGTCTAAATGTACCTGTAATTCCTAAAAATAGTGGCCGTCTAGTTCTAGTTGCAATCTTCAGGCCCTACTGCAGTAAAACTTTGAAACAATAATAAATCAGTTTAATGACTATGATATTGGTTTTTCTTATTCTAGCTCCTAGTGCCTGAACAAATTATCTCCTGGTGCCTTGACTGATACTGCAGTATCAGTTGTATGGCTCTCCAAGTTGATGCATTGGTGATGAAGTCTGTAGCTTTAGTGTAGAGAAAATTTATATGGAAGAGAAAAATATTTGCTTTCTCTCTCTTTTTCTTCTGAAGTGGCAGTTTAGCTGAACCCATAAAAAGTCAAAACATGTCAGCCTGGCAAAGGTCTGTTTGCCTTAGTTGTCTGTATAGGCTTTATTACCCAATCGACTGCGCAAGCAGAGAAGGTAGAGGTGACCTGGAGTTAGTGATTTCCAAATAGCCCTTACTCATGGCCAAGGCCACCAACAAACATGCATTTAATTTTATTAATCTTCTTAGGATAGGAGCATATGCAAGCTCAGATGGTGCTACTGTCTTTGTACTAGCACAGTAACCAAGCATTTGTTAAATGCTGTTACAATAGTGAGATACCTCTATCATGAAGAAAACTACATTATGCTAATGGACTTGCTAAAGTCTACTCTTAAATAAACAAATCAGTCTCTTTGCCATGGAGTAACAATGTGATAGTCAATAATACGGATTTTTGTCATATATTCAGAAGAACTTGAAATTTTGTTTAGTAGCAGTAGCATTGTTATAGAGAGCTTATCTACAGTTATAAGGATATTTTAATATATAAGGATATTTTAATTCCTGCAAGACAGGATTAAAAAAAATCTGTTACTATACTACCAGATAGGAAAAAATTATTTGGATTAGGATTTTATAGATGAAACCAAGCAGGGGTTGCCAAAGCTGCTGATCTGATGAAATCAGACTAATCTTCAAGAATGAACTATGTTATGGTTTCTTCAGGATGTGGTAAGTATTTTGTCTAAATTGTCTTAGTGAAATATGGATGTAGATTCTGCCAATAACTTGCACTACATAATAAGAGGAAAGTGTTAGGCTTTAAAAAGAAGCCTGCGTATACTGAATATTTGAAAGCCAGATCTGAATGTTAGTTAAGCAATTGAGAAGCAGCTGCTAATATCAGTAGAGCCCAGTTTTCCCTTCTGGTTTGCCCTTAACGTAGAGCACTTGATTACAAACACAATGCAAGTTGGTCATAGCAAATAATTAGGGAGAGATTTTTTTCCCCTTTCTTTATCTTGTCATTCTGAAGGAGGAACAGATTGTAATCTATATTGGGTATTTCTGCTAGAAAAGCATCAACAGATGTGACAATAAAAGACACTGCCTTCTTATTCCAGGTATCATAGCATCCACAGAGCTTGCAGTCTGCACTTCCCATGCAGGTGGCTGCCCTTCTTTCATAAATGTCATGTTTTTTCTTGTATTCTTGCCTACTTGAGCATCCGACACTGAAACTGAAGGTGTTTTCTGACAACGTATTTTCATTCTGTACTCTCAGGGTCTCATCTATTACGGTGCACCTCATCGATGCAGCTAATGCTTCTGCTTGAGTAATGAATTGCTTGAGTGGTTACTTAGGCTGATCATGTAGCAGGTTCTTTTCTGCTGAAAAATTACTTTCTTGAGGATAGATCATAATAGATTGTATCCCAAGGATTCACCTTCTTTCTGAAAGCCAGAATTTTGTGCATATTTGAGAAATCATTTGGCAAATATGTATTAAAGTGGAAGAAAGGAAAACAACTCTTCCTGAACTCAACAGGGGAAGATTGTCACGTTTGATGCAAACGTCATTAGTGGATTCTGCTTTCTATGCTCTTTGCACTTCCTTTTTTTTGCCATAGCTAAGCTAAATTTTTCATATTAAAGACCTTGAATCTCTTTTGCATTGCTTTTGCCACTACTCTGAAAGTATTGGTATCTGGATGTTTCTCAGCCCTACTCTGGTCAGAATGAAGTCCTTTAATCCACTGATAGGTGTAAAGGGCAAGATTTGCACTGGAAGCATGAGCCTATTCCTTTACTCAGTGAGCTAAAATACTGTGAACGCAGGGGATCTTTCTAGTGACGTACCACAGTGGACATAAGAAGGGATTGATAACAACAAAGGACCTTGGTTTGCATGAGAGGGGATAGCGGCTGGTTCTCATGGCAATATGTTATTATGGACTTTTTTTCCCCCATTGCTTTTCTGTCTCTTGCATGCTAGAACATGCCTCTGTCTTTCCTCACCATTTTTGACTAAGTGGATGATTATCACCTTTAACCTAAGTTCAGAGCACTTTGGCAGTATTGCTTCATCCCAGTAATAGGATTTTAGCTGTCAGTGCAGCTGATCTGTCAAACCATGACATGCCAAAGACTGCAGATATCACAACCTAGCTATGGGAGAACTTCCCCTTTCTGTTGTTCCTTCTTTTTTATTTTTTTCTTGTTTCTCTGTCTCCTAAAGCAGAACAGTCAGACTGGATTGCCACAGAAGTCAGCAGGAGTTTCTTCTCAGTCTGTGAGCTGATGGGGTTTTGTAGGTCAGGAAGTTAAAAGGAAAACAAACAAAAGCTCCAGCAGCAAAAAGTGATTCTGCTAATGAGCTTCTTCCTATGAGCACTGCATCAGTCCCTTGAAGCTTTCCCTTCCCTGCTGCAGTACCAAGACTGAGATAAAAGATAAGGGATGAACCATGGAATAATTTAGGTTGAAAGCTTCCTCTTGTTCATCTGTACCTTAGAGTTCTTTCACCCTACTCTCCAGACTTAGTAAGGGACAAACAGATCAGGTTGCATTTAAACCCATGGTAGTATAGGAAATCTGTGGAGTTGCAGGTGAGAAATGTGGAGAGCAAGGTAATGATTTTGGCTTCACCAAGGGCAAGTCTTGCCTGACCAAGCTAGTGGCCTTCTATTATGGAGCGACTAGATGAGTGGACAAGGGAAGAGCTACTGATGTCATCTGTCTGGACTTCTTTTAAGGCCTTTGATATGGTGCCACACAACATCCTTCTCTCTAAATTGGAGAGAGAAGGATTTGGTGGATGGACTGTTTGGTGGATGAGGAATTGGTTGGATGGTCACATCCAGAGAGTGGTGTTCAACGGCTCAATGTCTGGATGGAGATCTGTGATGAGTGGTGTCCCTCAGGGGTCTGTACTGGGACCAGTACTGTTTAATATCTTCATCAATGTCATAAACAGTGGGATCGAGCACACCCTCAACGTGTTAGCAGATGACACCAACCTGAGTGGTGTGGTTGACATGCCTGAGGGACAGGATGCCATCTAGAGGGACCTGGACAGGTTTGAGAAGTGGGTCCATATAACCTCATGAGGTTCAGGAAGGTCAAGTGCAAGGTCCTGCACCTGGGTCAGGGCAACCCCCGGTATCAATACAGGCTGGGGGATGAAGGGATTGAGAGCAGCCCTGCAGAGAAGGACTTGGGGGTACTGGTGAGCGGAAAGCTGGACATGACCCAGCAATGAGCATGGACAGCCCAGAAAGCCAACCATATCCTGGGCTGCATCACAAGAAGCGTGGCCAGCAGGTCGAGGGAGCTGATTCTGCCCCTCTGCTCTGCTCTGCTCTGGTGAGACCCCACCTGGAGTGCTGCGTCCAGCTCTGGAGCCCCCAACACAGGAAGGACATGGACCTGTTGGATTGGTTCCAGAGGAGGGCCATGAAGATGATGAGGGGGCTGGAACACCTCTCCTATGAAGACAGGCTGAGAGAGTTGGGGTTGTTCAGCCTGGAGAAGATTTTCAGTACCTAAAGGGGGCTTATAAAAAAGATGGGGGACAGACTTTTTAGCAGGGCCTGTCGCAATTGGACAAGGTGTAATGGTTTTAAACTAAAGGAGGGTAGATTTAGACTGGATATAAGGAAGAAATTTTTTACGATAAGGGTGGTGAGACACTGGCCCAGGTTGCCCAGAGAGGTGGTAGATGCCCCATCCCTGGAAACATTCAAGGTCAGTTTGGACAGGGCTCTGAGCAACCTGGTCTAGATGAAGATATCCCTGCTCAGTGCAGGGGGCTTGGACTAGATGACCTTTAAAGGTCCCTTCTGACCCAAGCTGTTCTACGATTCTATGAATTCCCTGGCTGAGGAAAAAAATAGACAGTGTGATGCACATGTCAAATGAAAAGATGGAGGTTTGTGGACCTGTTGGGACCATTGCCACCAGTGACAGCTCTTAAAACAAGGACTTGACACACCTTATTTCACAAATGATGGGACTAGGTGTTGAGAAAGGGAAAGATGCCAAAGACTAAAACATAATCTTTGCCCCCAGAATCATGACTTTATAAATTTTTGGAATACAACTCAATTTTCAATTTTATATTAGTGAGGTTGTCGCTTAGGGTAGAATGTAATTCTTACCCAGGAGAGTATCCCAGGTGCCTTCAGGTTTCCTTAAAATTCTTCATTTGAATGATATGATTGATATAATTTCTTTCTGAGGTGGGGGGGGGAGTAATGATGGAAGTAGATTCGACTTGCACCAATGAGCCTAGCGAGACAGGCTCTTTTTTCCTCCAGTGAGTAGAGATCATTCTCTATTGCCCGATATAAAACAAGCAAATTAGGAAAATTCTCATGTTTATAAGAAACATCTGCAGCATCAAACATAAATATGTAGAAGCTTATCAGAATAAACAGCAAACAAAACAAAAAATTAGTAATATAAAATGACAGCCAGTGTCTTTGAGTTCTGATTAGGAATTTGAATAGGTTTTCTGTTATATTTTAAAGTAAACAAAAAAGATGCAACTCTGCATCTGAACTTTTACTATGAAGGGTTTGTGCAGCGTACATCTGACCGACTGATTTGAACAGTATGGCTGTGATAGTCATGAGACGCTGCATACCAAAATTGAATGTCAGCAGGCAGGAACATCTCTGTAGTTTGATGGATCTATATTTGTGCATACAGCAATAGATAGAAAGTAATTCTTGGATCTACCCTGATAGATCTCTTCTGTGATTTCAAGTTAATAGAAATATACAAAGCCACTTTCTGCCCTAATAGTAAAAGTTATAGAGGAGACTTTTAAGAGCAGTGGTTTCACTTCCTATGCTGGAAATTTTAGATTAAGTTCCTACTGATGTTGACAAGACTGGAAGCAAACCAGGGCCAAGTGTCTTGGGAAACTTTTACTGTGCAAGAACTCCAGAGAAGTGGCTGGTAAATGTTTTCAGAAGAAAATGCTATGAGTCTACATAGATTTCAATATATGTATGCATGATAGGATAAAGTTAACAGTTCTATGGTTAAAATGGAAAAAGTAGAAGTTTTAGTTACTGGGGAAGCTATGAAAAGAATTCATTTCAGAAAGAGCTGGATGATAGCCATTTAGCAGATCAGATCTAAGTAAAATACATCAGAATTTTCAGCAAACCAAAATATTGTGACAGCCAGTATAGATCAAACGAAACAGTGCTATGCTTTCCATCGTTTAATCCTTTAACTTGAAGTAATTTTCAAATGAAGGAGCTTTTTAAATGAGAAGAAAACCAGAAATGTGTCATTTTGAATACAGTAAAAGGAAAGAATTAATTTTCTTATTTCCAATCCAAGCAATCCAGGAAATACAAACCATATATAACTGTTTTGATTGACTACAATGCACATTTTTTTTTCCACAGAAGTTGTTGGCCAAAGTGTTTTGCCAGAGCTGTGCAATCTTGACTTCCTTGGCTTATGTATAAATTACATGATACGATGCCTAAACCAAGAACACTTGTTTCTCCAGGATCTCCTTTCAGAGGATAATTGAGAGCAAAAGTCTCCAGGGCAGGTTTATTATTTTACATGATCCATAGCTATTGTTTCTGTAGAAATCTAAATCTGTTATAAAAGCCGATGACCAAAACTGAATTCAAAGTCTGCATTTCTTTAGCAGTCCTTGAAACTCTAAGAATGGAATTCAGTTCAAAGACCAGGAAACTTAAATGTTGGTATCTACCTGCACACATTTACATATGAGCAAGGTGCACAGCTCCCATTCTGGTCGGTGGAGGTTTAGGGCTTGATTGGGCTGCCATCCCACAGGCAGATCCAGAAGCCTTTTGGTCTCTTAAGACATCATGAAGTTGACAGTTTTGACACTTGACTTAGGGGATCCACATGCCTGTATGAAGTGAGCCTGGTGATTACATGGGATACCACAGGGCATTTCAAATGGCTCTGGATACCTGTGTGTGGATACACGAGTCAAACCCCTTGTCAGTGCCATCATTTCAGTTTAGAGATTTATTTTGTTTACCCTAAAGTAGACACACATACTTTGGCAGCTGCTGGTGTTCAGATGTCTGCTTGTGCTGACCAGATCTCCACTGGCTATATTAGGAGTTTTGAAACCTAGTTCACATATGGACACCTACAGATAAGTTTCTTAATCTGTGAGCTGACTCTGTCAATCTCAAAATAGGACTTTAAACTTTTTTTATTTTATTTTTCTATAGTGGCACAATTTAATATTTTATTTTTCAGACTATACCATAAATTATTTTCGTCTATATAAGTGGCACCCAATTCTTTCCTTTCTTTCTTGTATGCTCACCATATATTCATTGCAAAAATCTATATTACACTGAAGCTAGAAACTTAAAGGCTGTAAACTTAAAAAAACACCTGCCTCAAAATACTTTAATTACCCCTCAGATAAGCATAATAAGCAGTGAAAATTCTGTATTTCATAGAATCATAGAATAGTTTGGGTTGAAAGGGCCTTTTAAAGGTCATCTAGTCCAACACCCCCTGCAATGAGCAGGGCCATCTTCAGCTATACCAGGTTGCTCAGAGCCCCATCCAACCTGGGCTTCAGTGTTTCCTGGGATGGGGCATCTACCAACTCTCTGGGCAACCTGTGCCAGTGTCTCACCACCCTCATTGTAAAAAATTTCTTTCTTATATCTAGTCTAAGATAGTTTCCTGTGTCCTTAGTTACTTCTTGTTGCCCAACATGTTTTTGACAATACATAAATTGTAATAATGGTTCTGTAGTGCTGGTGATAGCTGTGTGTGTGTTTTATTTGGCAGGCTCTAGATATATTATTTTCAGTACGCTTTTACTGGTAGTCCTCTGCACAAAGGTTCAAGGCCGATTGACGGTGCAGTCTGGTGTACTGATCTTTAGCAATAGCTGTAGTAGTGGAACACCTTAATAAATGCTGTTCAAGGCTAGTTTCCAAGGCTGAACATTATCACCTAATAACTTTGATCAGAGTGGTAGCAAATGTTTGCATAAGTACACGCTTGTGGATTCAGTCTGCAGTATTTTATTTACAGCAGTAACTGTTTGGAATAGGGTCTGTCTGAGGTCTACTCTGGAAATTGAGGTTCATGGTTTCTGCTAAACTGACATGCTTATTGGGCTCTCCTCTTCTTCTGACTCCATCCTACCATATCTCCTGAGAGTCACCCTGTCTGTCACTCCTTCCCTTAACCTTATTCTCTCTCTCACTCTTTTGTTAACTAATACAAGCTTACTTCAGTCGTGATCATGCCACGTTCCTTCGTCTCTTGCTTCATAGCTTGCTGATCACACCATTTATAATCACAACCTGGAGTGTTGCTTAAGTGCTGTTCTGGTTTCCCATCAGTTGAATTTACACCTGCTTCACTCAAGTGATACTTCTTCCCAATGTCTTTAGCCAGGTCAAGTCTCAAAACCAATATCTCATCCTCACCCTTGGTCACCCGTCAGCAATCTCTGTCACAGCCAGTGGTGCTCCTCTTCTTAAAATGTTACCTCTTGGCTTCTGCATAACTGCTGTTAAATTACAGCCTTTCCAAGCCATCCTCCTAACAAAACATCCAGCCAAGTGCTCCCTTCTTGCTTTCTCACTGTAGCAATTTTCTAGTACTCTCCTGTCCTACTACATCTATTTGTATTTTTGCTGCAAAGGTCATTTACATATACCGTGATCCCTTTGCCCTTGCTCCCTTCTTCTGCATCATTTTTAGCACAAGAGATAAACCTTTTTCATTTTCAAGGAGCTTCATAGCTTAATCCTCACCTGTCATCTGGTATTAACTGTCTCATTCTCATGTCTTAGATTTGATCAGATCAAGATGCTTTCGTGTCAGTGATAAACTTGACATTAACCAACCTGTTGGACCAGTAGATGGCATGCTGGGAACACTGCCTCGTTGTTTACTTGCTCCCCTCTAGATGGGTGGTTTTCACCTTGTCTTTTTTCTTAGATTGTGACCTCCTTGGGAGAAGCATGGTGGTTTTTTTCTGTAAGTATGATTCTTACAACAAAGTCCTAACCTGTGTGGAAATAATATCAGTAAAAAACACCAATAGTAAAAATGTTCTTAGCAGGGAGGCCAAGGAATGAGCATGTAACTTCTGCCATCATTTAGCTTTAGAAACCGCTCCTGGGGTGAGATTGGGCTGGCCCTTCAGCCCTTGCTTCCACTCTGCCTGTGCCAGGAGCCAGTTAGTTTGGGTCACCTGAACTGCAACCAGGCATCTACCTTCTGGCATTGCAATGTCTCCACTAGGAAGAACCTAATGTCAGCCATCTACAGATAGCTCTGGAGTGTAGCATATCTCTGTAGATATATGTATCCAGCACCCATAGCATCTGAATATGGTTTCTGCAGAATTCCTAATGCTTTATTGTATCACGAGATTTCAAGAAAAGTCCTTTGTCTATAGTCTCTTTACCGACATAGGAGAATCTCTTCTAACTCCAGACATGCAACTTCAATGGACAACAGTTGTTTTGGTCTGTTTACATAAGTTTGCTGTGTCTGAATAACACCTGTAAGAAACTAATGTACCAAGGGGATGAGGTACAGTTAACAGAATCCATACAATTGACTGTTGCTTGTGTCACTAATAGTTTTAACATCAGCTTTTAATCCTCATAAGGATATTATTCCTTGTTCCAAGTTCTTACATCTGGGAAATAAAATAGCCATTAAATGAGTCAGTTCAATGTGGAACAATGTTCCACAACTGTTGCTAAGAAATAATTTCATGGCTCTTCACGCTGAAGAGTTCTCAAAACAAGAGTGATTCAATCAGCCAAGGCATTTTAATCTTTCAAAATCTCTGTGGGATCTTGCTATCTGATGAGATGAATTTCAGAAATTACTGTTATCTTTAAAAAGATAAGTAGTGTCTGTAGGATCTTATTTATTAATGAATTATGTAAAATGAACTTTTAATTTTAAAAATCTGTGTCTCTTCAGTGAATTGCTCTGAAGTGACCTCTCTCTCCTTTCATGACACGTGGACCACTGAAGGTCATTTGATTTGAATTGTGTCCCTCAGAGTTGTCTGTTTTGGCAGAAAACAAATTAAAGTCAACAACAGTTAGCAAGCTGGGTATTTACACTGACAGCAGTCCATTTAATAGTATGTAACCTTTTTATTGTTTAATTCTAAGGTTATTATGAGGCAATGACTGCTTTTACCACCAAACCTCCTGTATGCAGCTAGCTAAAGAAGGACAGTCTGCAGGCATAATTATGATCAAGCCCCTTCTGTGTGCTGCTTAACTGTGTTGACCTTATGTGGTGTAAATGAGAGCAGATCTTGGCCCTATCTTCAGGCTGCTGATATGTGACTGTAGAACTCTGTGCAGTTCATAAATGGTGGATAACTATTTGCGCTGCTACAGCTATCCATTTACACCAAGACCATGAACAATATCTTTTGAAGCACCCTGTTGACAACTAAGCTATTGTTATCACTAAAATTTTTTTTGTGCTTTCAGGAAGAAATAGCCCATAACTAGGTGCTTACAGTTCTGTTTCTGTTTAAACCCAGAAGTGCTGTAGTTTTGACTACAGCAAAGAGAAGAGCAGCACTTTGCACACAGCTTTGGCCCTCAGCCCATCAGGATCCATAGCTCAGGAGGTCTTCTCCCTCTGCCACTGGGGAGCTCCTCAGAGCAAGCCTCGCAGATCAAGTCCCCACACAATGCAGTGGCAGTTTCTTTCTTTTAAAATTTGGCTAGGATGGTTTTAGCTTCAATTTGTCAAGCAGTTCCAGGCTGAACCTTAATCTTGAGAAAATCACAAGTGTGCTGCAGCTCACAAAGGCCCCCTCCATGCTACATCCTCCCACTCTCAAGCCTGCTGCTGCTGCTTCACAGAATCACAGAACGGTTGTGGTTGGAAGGGACCTCAAGAGATCATCTTGTCCAACCCCCCTGCGTGAGCAGGCACACCTAGAGCAGGGGGCACAGGACCGCGTCCAGGCGGGGTTTGAATGTCTCCAGGGAAGGAGACTCCACAACCTCTCTGGGCAGCCTGTGCCACTGCTCTGGCACCCTCTTCATGCTTCATGCTTGGGTTGCTGGAAAGGAGCTGGTTGAGCCTGCTGGATGCAGATGAGTCTGCCCAGGGTAATTTTACATGACCCTTAGCATCCAGCAAAAGCTTATCCGGTGTAGTTTCTCTGTGGATGAATCCCAGCTAGTGAACAACAGCTATGGCCAGCATGGTTTTCTGATAGGGTGTCGTGTTTCATTAGTAAGGTCATCATGTCACCTCTGAGAACTCCAGGATGAGGTAAAGATTTTTTTTAGCCTGAAAACTGTAAAACATTTTGAATGCCTAGGTTCCACCTGCTCCACCAAAATGCCTCCTTCTGATGGGTTATGAGCCACCTGCTCTCACTCAGCTGCCTGTGTCTTTCTCCTAATCCCAAGATCACTATGCAGAGGCACCTGGCTAGCCCTATGCAGAGCTCATCTGTGTCCAAAAAGCCTTGAACACTTAAACTCTTTGGTGTGCCTAATCTATAATGTGCTCATGCCTCCCCCAGGAGGTACCCCTCACTCTTATCACCCTTTACAGGGCAACCGTAAGGTTAGAGTCATCCCCTGGGGTGTGGGAGAGACTGGAGTCAGTTCCCTCCTCTACCTCAGGGACTTCAATCCCATGTCAAAATTGAATTTTTTCTAAGCTAAGAGAGCACTTTAGCTATAAGGGTACCAGCAGGGAGTCATGCAAGTCATCCTGTTGAATCTGTTCCATTTTTCAGAGCAAACAGGCTACAGGTTCCCTGAGAAAAGGAGTGAATGCCTGAGCTAACCTAATGGTTAGGGCTCTTACCTGGGAGGTGAGGTCTTTGCCCCTCTTCTGCCTATATCTCTTTACGCATTTTACCTAGAAAGTATGTAATGTGAAAAACCCACACAACCCATGGCAGAGGCTGCCTCCTTCCCACCAGCCTGGATCTGCCCAATATTTTTCTAATTGCTCTTACAGTCTTTAGTCTTACTTATTTTGGTCTCCTGTCTTAAGAAAAGTACTGCTATTAGGAGAGGCAGCAAAGAGAATTGCCCTGTTATAACCTTGCGGTGCCCATGACCCTGGCAAGGCAGATGACTATCGATTGCTGAAGTATTTGATTACATTAGCTGAGGCGTACCAGCCACAGACTTTGTACTCTTTTCTCCCCTCACTTGCATCTGTGTGACTCTGGTAACAGGGGTTTAACTGAGGTTAGAAAATTAGCAGCCATGGCAGCGAACCAAAATACTTGTATATAGCCCAATATAAAAAGAGAAGAAATCCCTATCCAAAACTGTTCAAACTGTTCATATGTATGTCTTTTGTCACAAAGTGGAAGCATGCTCAGGAGGTTATTTATAGTGGATCTTTTCAGCTGCATAACACTAGGTCAATGTTAAAGTGGCATTTGCTCTGCAGAGTCCTCTGAAGATGTGCTCTTCAGAGCAGAGAGATATACTGCTCATGTTACAGGAGTTCAGAACTGGGCAGAAAGAGCTGGTTGCCTCTGTTGTTTTATACTCCTTTCCCACTGAATATCAATCCATATGTTATGGGTCCAGCCGTCCATTGAGAATTGCTACTCCAGCAACAGAGGAGGGACGGGGGGGCTGAGTGGCAAGGGTGCACTCCCGCAGGAATTTGGGCAGGAGCCCCTGAGCCGCCCCTGCGGGACCTTGTGTAGAGTCTGGCAACAGTGCTGGCTTCTGCCAATTAACAAGGACTCTGCACTAGACTTGGGTGGGATGGATAAGGACTCTCATGCCTACCTCTGCCGTGGTTTGTTAGCCTGGGAATGGTCTCACTGCCTCCGTTAGGAAATCTTTGAATTAGCTCTCCAGGAGAGCAATGTGAGGTGTGCTAAAGCTGGCCATTTGAAAGTATGCAGATCTGTATTGTTATTATTACAAAATAGTTGTGTTGCGTGAATGTGTGGGAGTTCTGGCTGTTCCTTAGTCATATCTGCCTTAGCAGGAGTATATCTCTGTTCCATTGGGCCTGGATTTATTAAGATTTCTTTGAAAAAGAAACTTTGTACTTTGCATATTGGAGTAAATAACTTTTAAAGCAAAGTTGTTCATCATGTGCATCAATATTTATTACAAATTTTTAAAAAATAGTTATTTTAATTGCAAATAGACTTTTAAGACCATCAGTTTAGATTATTTCCATTAGAGATTTGTAGGGATTTATGCAAGTTGCAATGAAGCACTTTTTGTTCTAGAATATCAACAATTTTAGCATTGACTTCAAAGCCAAACATAAATTTGTAAATAGCAGTCCAGCCTGACAAAACTGCACAATTTTTATTTGCTTGCTCTTCATCTTTTTGGTGCAAAATTGGCTGAAGGCTATAGACAAAACCTAATGTATTTGTAGCATTTATCTGGTACATTCCGAACATTAAAGACTGATCTAATTCTCACTGAAAATAACAATACAAAAAAGTAAACCTCAAACAGAAACTGAACCTTCTCCCTCCAATGAAAATATGTGGCATGGTTCCTCGTAGCTGAACGTCTGGTTAAAATGCTGATGTCCCTGTGAAGGGATTGAAGGACCAGAGAGACCACACCAATACCCTTCCTATAATACCTTCTGTAGATCTGCCCATGTGGCAAGGATCCAGACGGAATAAAAAACAGAATTTGACAAGGGGAAGATTTAGTAGTTGAGGGAAAAGTGGGTTTCAGAGCCCCAGGAGAGAAAACAGGCATCTGACCTAATGCACATGCTGTCAGCTTAGTGGGGAAAACTGGGTAATGAGATTGGGCCAGTCAAGCAAAGCCTGGAGAACAGAATTCCAGTGGTCCAGGATTATCACACAGCAGGGGAAGGAGGAAGTGCCAAGTAATCAATGCAAACATGGAGACACTGGCTTTTGTATCTCTTGTGCTGTCTCTGAGAGCATTGACACTTTGGAATAAAGCTAGTAGCCTCCCCACAATGTTCAGAACTTGATTTTAATCTGCAGGGTGAATCCTTCGGTGTTTTTAGTTTCCCCTCAGTTCTCTACTGTTGGTATTCCTTGGGTAGCTGAAAGTCAGATCAGCTCTAGAAGCTACTGAATACTTCAGTTTCTCATAGACCAAGGGAGCTGAAAGAAAACATTAAACCATGGTCAGAGCAGTCTGGAGCAGTCCGTTTGAAGGAGAAAAGACGATGTAAAAGAAGGCTTAATTTTCCAGGGAGCCTAGAATTAGTTTAGCAGTCATCATCTTATCTTTTGTTATCTGCTGTTGTAATTCTTTTTTGAATTCCTTTTCATCAAGGAAGGGTATTTTGCTTAAAACATTGCATAGCCTTGCTACCCTCAAAACCTGATAATTTTAGCAGGATTTATTTAAGAAAGAGGGAGTAGATACTCTAATGGTAATAATAAGTGCCAGGGTACATGTAATTATGATAATGTCAGGCTTTTATTGGTTTTCTGAGTCAGTGCTAACTTACATTGAATGTTCTATAATTTATATAAATCATACAAAAACATAATTGACAGAAGTATGAAAACAAGCTGTACCTAAAGGCTGGATACTTCCCTTACCAAGAAAACCAAAGTAATAATTCAAAACCACTTGCGTTATATATAATAGTTTATTATTATATGTATTGCAAATGGCAATGAATTGGTGTTCTCTGTTCCCCTTTGAAAATGAAAAAAGATTAAATAAAATTACAAAGACAACACACAGGTAATAAATAATCACATGCTACAGAATCTTTTTATTTACCTTTGAATGTTTAGCCCAGTGGTTAGTGAGAAGAGAAATGACTACATAATTTAAAGCAGTCCTAACACTCAATTCAAAATTCCATGTTTAGGAAGAGCTCTATCGGCTAGACTGGTTGTCTTGCCAGAATGTGAAATTTGAAAATATCTAATAGCCCTGTATCTCATCTTCTGTGATGAGACTTACTTTTGAGTCAAGGACAAAAGGTCAGACTACAAGTCCTTAGAAACATACAAAAACAGGATAACAACAATATTTTAAGTCCCTTTGTGCTTTTCATTGGCAGGTGATAAGACAGCTATCTCCTTCAGCCTGAAGATGTTTCATTAAACAATGGACTTTTGTGACACCTAACCATCCATCATTTGCAGCAGAAAAGGACAGGGATGTTACAGAGAACCAAATTACATTATCCCTGAAACAACTGTTCTTACAGACATGCCACCACTAAAAGTGAAATGTGTGGGCATACTACCCATGATAACTTTAATGGAATTAGACTAGGAAGACTTAAGGACTATGACAGCTGGAGGCTTATGGAAATATGGAGTTCAGAGAATGGTGCAAAATCCAACCAGAACCACTGGTGAATATATAGTAGCTAGCTATTTATCTCCATATTGGCGTTTGAGCTGGCTGTTTTAAAGCTAGCTCAGGTGGCTTTGGCATAAATCTTTGAGAATGTAAGGCATTAAAATGACACACAGTCTAGAGATGCATTTGGTTCAGCCAATATCATTTATTTTAATACAGTTACAACTTTTTGAAAAGAAGTATGTAACAATGAACATAATACAGGTTTTGCAGTTTCACTAGAACGTGAACATTTTGTAGATTTTCTTCAAGTCTTTTCCTAGTTTTTCAAAAAACCATAAAGGTACTTCCCCAGGAAAGTCTCCCCTCCCTACTGTGGATCTGCCTTTATACAACAGAATTTGTATTTCACCTGTGGGGAGAACCACCATCCCCAACATTTCAATTATAAAAAACGAATAAGTTTTAACTGTAGTTGGATTTTGACAATTACTTTGAATTAGCTGATGAAAACCTAACTAGCTCTGGGAAAGTATTTGCTGACAGAAAAAAAAAAGAACTACTGTACATGCACAATTCAGAATCTTAACTTGCATTTCAAAATGGTTGGTAAAAGGGGAAACATTTGTATCAGCACAGTGCATTAAACCCACTGCATGTTGGTACCATAATGGTATACATTATGCATTTTCCATTAGACTGATGAATTAGCATCTTCATATAGATTTTTTCCCAAGACTTGCAACATTTCATTTGCATATATACATAAAATATGTATGAAGTATATGTTATACAGTGTATTTATATAGTACATAGTTTATATGTATAATATAATATGTATATTCATAGACATTTCAGTCTATACCTGAAATCAATGTCATTGGCTGGTTGCAAAACACCCAGTCCTGCACGTGATTGATCTAAAGAAGGACATTGCACATTATTGTCCACAAGCTCTATCTCGAAATATGAAAATATCAGAGCTAAAAATTGTTTAATTTCATGGACAGCAAATAGCCTGCCAGGACATTTTGCTATGCCTGTCCCAAATGGCATATAGTAATACTTCAGCTTGCGACCGTTGCGGTAGAAGTCAGTCTTTTCTTCTCCGTTCTCATTGAGAAAGCGATCATATTTGAATGTCTGTAATAAAACCCACAAAGAAGTTACCTGACATTTAAATAGCTCCAAAAAACAGACAATGCCATTAAGACACAAAGTGCAGGCTGGGAAAGAAGAGCCTCTAGCAGTAAGCAGTACTGCCAGGCCCCGTGGTGCTGTTTTGGAGAGGGTAGCCCCTGAGAAGCTCTGCTATGTAGGACACGATCCCAGGTTCTTTTCTAATAACTCTCGTTTTCTTTTCTGACCTCTTAAAATAGGGATTATAACCTGCATCCTTGTTCATGCAGCAGAACTGGAAGATTTCTCATTCTGTGCCTTTGGGAAAATATTATCCTTATCCTTGTCCTCCCTCAAACTGCCCCATAATGCTGATGTTCCCTCACTGAGGAAGGCAGTAAGTAGAAGGCTCTCTTGGGCTGGCAATACACTTTTTGGTTACACTAAGACATGTTTTGCAGATAGTGCTTGCACTGACTTTATTCTTTTTCTTGCCTATCGTTATGTCTCCAGGTGTAAGAACAGACTGTCTGGAGTACAACAGAAAACCAGCTGTGGGTGATAAATACTCTATTTAAAGGCATGTTAGCTTCTGCTAGAGCTCAGAGTTTAATGCCCTTTGACAAATACTTACCAAGGGATCAGCATAGATTTCTGGATCTAAATGCAACAGTTGAGGATACAGAGCTACAATATCATCACTGCGAATGTTGTAAAAATCGTTCTCTAAGTGCAAAGTGAAATCCTCCTTGGCAACTCGGAAAGTCATGGATGCACTTGATAGCCTCATTGCCTCCTTGATGATGCTGTCTATAGGGAGAGGAAAAGGAATGATTACGATGGAAATAGTATGTGTATGTCCTTGGGGGAGGTCATGCATTTTGAACTATTTCAAACCCGTTATCAAACACTGCATTTATAAGGTGAAATATTTTAACAATAACTTTCTAAATGCCTAAGAAAGTATCTTTCTCATTTCTTTTTAGCATTATTATCCCTTCTGCAGATAACATCGAGAACATAATCTGCTTTCCCCTAGAAAAATACTTATAGTTGATGCATCAGAATATTTGAAAGTGAGACATTTTCACTCTGAGATAAAGAACAAACCAGTCAAAACTGGAAACATCATTTAAAAAAAAAAGAAACAGTGCCGTCATCAGGATTTTCTGAAACTTTAAGAGGTGGTGCATAGAAACCAGTACTCAGAAGAAGTATCTTGGGGTTTTATTGTTTCAATATAAGCTGATTATATATTTTTTTAAAGCAACAGTAATTAAAGGGTGACATTTTCAAAACTCTCTGTAATTTGGACACTTTTAAAAAATGTGCCTATAATTCAAAAAATAGTAAGAAGAAATAGAAGTAATGGTATTAGAAGATACTGCTTCACATCATAAGACTTGGGATATAAAATTTGGCAACACCCTTTTATTTGATCTAAAGTCATTACTAAATAAAATATCATTCTGAATTATCCATGTGTCTCCAATACTATGCTAATAGCTGTGTATTGAGCAGTATTGAGAGATGCCATTACCCACAAAAGAGTGCTATTCATGTGAATTTGGATACTCTCAGTACCACCTGGGACACTGGAAGACTGTGTTGGCTATTGCTAAGCAACATATAGGCTTTTGTCCTAGTGTTTGTTGGACAATTCCATAGTAATTCCTTAACAAGCATTTATATGGTAACAAATAGAAGACTGTGAAAATTGTGGGGTGGTTTCTGGTACTCCTGCGTAAAATAATCATACCTAGTACTGGCATATTATCCAGCTGTTTTCGGTTCAAGGAAATATGTTTGCCATCTAAGCTGATCTTCTCTCCAGCACTTTCCAAAATACTTTGCACTTCTTTGGTAGCAGCTCTCATTGCTTCTGGACTCCTAAGATCAAAAGAGCAGATGTATAACATAATTTTACACTTAAGAATGCTATAAAAAGGGGGTTTGCTACTAACTTTCTTCCTGACTAAAATTTAGATTATTAGCTGACAAGTACAACCTCCTAAAATGAAAATGTTGCAGCAAAATACTGCAGTTACACTTTTTCATGTCTTGGCAAAGGTAGATAGCTTCAAAAAAAGGCAAAGAACCTCCAAGTATTTGATTCTGTCTCCAATGACAAGTGGGACAGAACTGAGGTGCATAACCCAGGTAATAAACAGTAATGTCACTAAAAAGCAATGCCAAGAATAAGAAATAAAACAATCAGTTGTGGATTAGGAAATAGCCCTACTGCAGATAGAAAGTTTAGGAACAGGATCATAGATCAGTTTTATAACATCACTTATCCTGGATGATGTCCTGTTATTTGGCAATATTCTGTCTAGCTGAAAAGAATCTTCCTAATACTAAAAGTCCACATAGTATCCTTCACTGTCTAGACTTTCTTACAGATGCAGAATATATGAGCTATAGTGAGATACATATAGATAATAATACAGGATACAGTAGTGTCTTGATGAAGGCACAATCAATCAGTGTGTAAAAAGACTCCAAGGCCAGAAGACCTAAATCCAACGCATTATTGGAATGAAAAGTACTAAAGTACCTCAAATATTAGTATTGGCAGGTAGATATGAGGGTGCAAGCCACTGGCTAAATAAAAACATCAGCAATTTAGATAAATACTTAAGAGTTAGTCATGCTGAGGTAGATCATACTCCACAGAGGCCCACTCTAAAATGGANGTCTTTTATCAGTGACAGAAACTTTTAGCTGATAAATAGACTGCAAATGGACTGCTTTATGGTTGTACTTCTCTAATACACCCTATTTTGAAAGCATTAGTAAGATTATATGGTTAAAAGGAAAAGAGAACGTTTCAAGAAGAGAGATAATAGCTAAGACTTTTTATGAAGTCACAATTAAGTTGATAAGCAGCCCATAACATTTATTGCTTATAATGATAAAATAATTCATTCCTTACTTTCCAGGCCCTCAATGATTTACGTCATTGAGGAAATCTGACACCCTGCTCGCTGCAGGGGGTTGGTCCGGATGACCTCTAAAGGTCCCCTCCAACCTAAACCATTCTATGATTCTATGAACTGTGTGCTCCTCTCATAAGTAAAAAGCTCAGCACCTGCAGTCTACACTGCAACCTCAGTAGGATCTATCAACATATAAACTATTTTCTCTTAAGTATCTGTGAAAACAATAATGAAGTTAAATCTCATTTTGCTTGCTCTAGTGAGATGGTCTAAAAATGTCTGATTATACTGGGAGTCTTCAATACAATTAATGTTCTGAATGCAACCAGCACTTTTAATGTCATATCATATAGATTTACTCCAAAGCTTTCTTGACAAAGTGTGGCATTGCCCTGGAGTGTAAGAAAACTTCTACCAAATTGCTCTGTGGTACCACTGCTTGGTCTCAGACAAGTGAAGGGGGTTCCTGTGGAAGACCAGAACAACGTGCCTCTTCTGTTTTAATCAGTAAGCTTTTTGAAACTGATGAGGTATCAAGCAGTGGAATTTGCCTGTATTAATGAACTGGTTTATGAAAGATAACAAACTTGTTTCTTGTTTGGAAACAAGAAGCATTGGGACTTACTTAAGAAGATAGAACAAGCTCCAAAACGTGGCAGGAATGGTGTTGGCTTGCGAGGCCCAGAGCACCGCCACGTGGGTCTTTGCTTTTTCCATGTCATCAAAGGTTGACAGAGTGTCATTCAGGAACATGCGGAGGGTGACAAGCTCAGAGAGGTTGTCCCTCTTCAGGAGGTTCTTGTGGAGGAGTGCCTCTCCCAGCTTCTCACGTGCGCTGTGGGCATTCTTGAAGAGGTGGATAGGCAGCCCTGCCACAAGGGCTGGAAAGATCCTATCAAATTCTTTGAAGTTTTCGAGGGCATTTAGGATATGAGCTCTCTCCGTTTCCTGCTTTGATGATAGATTTTTGTCGTGATTTGAATTAAATTCTTTACCAAAAAGTGTTAAAAAGCCAGCCTCGAACATCACCTGGCAACAGAATGTATAAAGTCCTTCTGTCACCCAGGCATTAGGCTGAAGTTTAGATGTTCTTGACTGCAGCATGACGTATTGTAGGTTTTCCATCATTGCTTCGATGAGGGCATCTAGGGCATTACCTTGAAGGGTTCTAATGAAAGTCTGATGAAAATTTTCAGTGGTGTTTCCCTCTGCTGGGTCAATGCTGCCATGCCCAAAAGCCTGTCATAAAATAAATTGTATGCATGATAAATAAAGCCTGCCATAACATTGATGATAAAGTCTAACAGAAATTAAAGCCAATGTATAACTTCATAGGTTACTAGAGGGAAGCATAATAAGGGCTATTAATACTAGAACTGATACTTTCTTGGTGAACCATAGCTGTTAAGTAGGCAAATGAAAATAGATTCAAATAGATGCTTACAAATAAATGGACGCAGTTACCTAGACCTTCATTCAACTCCCATTGACATCAACAGGAGCCTTTTTGCTTACTTCAGTAAGAGTTTGACTGCGTTCCTGCTGTGTTGCATCATTTTTTTAAGACATTAGGACTAAATCTTCCATAGTGGTGCACCTCCTGAAGAAGGTTTCAGCCTCAGCAAGCTATATTATAATTTTGCAGATGGTGCTAATTGTATTTCTGCTTTAGCAATTTGGGATACTACACCACTAAATAATGTCATTCTTGGACAATCCAAATCACTGCAAATTTCCTTTCCATTAAGGAAAGGGAAAAAAAGACTCCAATGTTTTAAACCAATAGAAGTGCAGAAATGTGAATCCAATGACATTTCAAAGGCATAGTTATGCTATAGGGTTTAACTGAGTACATCTGTCCTGCCAGCAGATACTTTGCATGTTAGATATTAAGACCATTTTCAAAGTGGTACCTTGGCAGAAGTAGCAAAATGGAACTTTTTCCAGTCCAAGTGTTTTCCCTGGCGTATCAATGCATGGTATGAAAAAGGGTCAGTGAGGAAATGAATGTATTTCCCCGCTAGTCGGCAAGTGAAAATGTGGCCATGCTTCTTCTGCTTTTCTCTGAGAAATTCAAGGGGGTTGGCACCGAACTGCAAGGCACAGCCCAGGTATGGCAGGAACCCATTTTCAAGTGGTGGCTCACCTCGTCGCCTACAAAACACAAACAAAAGCTGAATTTATAAGTATCTATAAAGGTCTCTCCTCCGGGACTGCCAGGTAAGTAAAATGATGATGCTGGGCTTTTTGTAATGTGAAAAAATGTAAAAAAAAAAATCCAAAGAAATAGTATACTGAGTAAGCCTATTGTGAGGTCTGTGGCATACAAGAAAGAATAACAGCCTGCATTATAATAAACATAATAAAGCACAGTCTGATGACATCATTTCTCTTTTCCCTAGATCATGAGTGTATTTTTCACTTGTTTAAATGCAACAATGTTGCCACTAGCTAACATGCATAATTGTCCCATAAATGAATAATCCATCCCACCGATATTTTCTGAAACTTTTGTATTCTCAATTCAGTTTGAATACCAAGGGGAATAGCCTTTTGATTTTATTGGCATATCCCTTTTGGACCAGATCCTGCTGAAAACAGTGGGAATTTTGCCATGATCTTCAGTAAGTGTAAGAGTCTTTCAGGCATAGTGTCATTAAGCACATGCTTTAAGCTAGGCATGTGCTTAAAGTGAAGCATATGCTTAAATGATATTTTTTATTCTCAGTCAGAAAACTACTTTCCTGCATGAAGACACCATAGCTGCAAAAGTAACTTTCAAATAATACTTTAGCTTTTCTAGTAAATTCCTGATGGTTATTACCTGAAGTCAACTGTTTTCACCTTTTTTATTAAACTTTTTGAAGTAAACCAAGAAGATGACTGCTGAAAAATACAAAATTACAATAGGTAAGCAAATTACTTGCTCCTTATGTAAATGTGCCAGTAGGATAAATGCTTCTAAGGAATATGTATTCAACATAGGAAGGTACATAAATATTATCTGTATTAAACTATGTAACTAGATATGATAGACTGATAATACGAAAATGTTTGTAAGTAGGTATTAAACTATAATTAGATACAAGTAGGTATTAGCTGCAATTACAATGCAGGTAAAACTATAGCCCAGTACTTTAGAAAATCAGAACATGCATATTCATATTTTAATTACCTCATTTATGCATAGAGTTGTATCTACAGCTCTGTCTAGGTGTTACCTCACTATTATTAAACAGCCCGTACACAAAAATTCTGTTGTAAAATAAATCTCTCAAGACCAAACTACAGTGTTGCCCATGCTATCCAGCATCTGTCCATCTGATAATCTTAAGATTACACTTCTTTTAGTTATATACACAGTATATTTGACAGAAGTAAAGGCTAGGTACACTGAAATGCATCTACAAAGAGATTCCTTACCTCCTCCTCCTCCCTAGAAGAAACCAATACCCACAACAGAGCGTTATCACTGTTCCCCAGATCCATGATGCTATGAACATTTCTGGTAATGCCCAAAAACTTCCAAGTGAAAAACGGGTAAGTACCAGTATGGCAGGAGAGGTGACTGAGAATGATGCAGAAGACAGGTCACGGTTTATATACAGTAGGTGAACCACTGGACTGCTGCATTCAGTCAGCCTAGCAAGCTATTGATTAACCATTTCTGGAGAGAGCCTGTTTTGTCTCTGTTCTGACATCTTTCTGGAGAGAGCTTCGCTGGATTGATGTAGGCAGTTGCAGACATGGCCTTGAGCTGATGTCACATATCAGTAGTGGTTCCAAAGTAATCAAACAGCTGTAATAGTTGATAATTTGAAGGTCATTCAGGTGTGTTTTGATCTATCCTGCAGATTTACCAATTGCAGTTTATAGTTCAAGTTTAGCAATATATGAAGTGGCTACTGACAGGTGTCCAGAAGATTCAGACTGGGCTAAATGGTGGCCACAGTTCATGTTGTCCTTTAGCTGCCAGCCTGCTCATCCCCTCCCCTCTCCTGGTGGGACTGCCCTGGCTCTGGTGTGCCACTGCAAGAGGGTACGATGGGGGGTTTGGCTGCAGGTAAAGGGATGGCTGCAGTGATGGACTTACTCTTTCCAACAATGTTTCTCTGTCAGAAAGGGAAAAATGGGCTTTCTATAAAGCAGCATGTGAGAGAAGAAAGCAGGATTAGACAACCATAGTGCTTTTTTTTTCTTCAATGTCCTTGGAACACCTTTTACTCTCCCATTTGTCTTCTGCTTTCTGCCTTTGCTCCAAGCTGTACAGCACCAATTCAGTCAACTTTGCAGCCTTGGAATAGGGTCCTGTTTCAGGAAAACTCTGAAAAATGTATTGAGTTTTCAGCACCTAGAGGACCAAGACTCCCTTTTTTTTTCCCTCTAATTCAGTCTCTTGTGCTTAAATATATCCCTATGCACCCATTTTCTCATATCATCCACATTGACTTCTGCCATGCCCTGTCCATACATTGCTAAGTCCTTTCTAATGCCCTGTGTAGGCGTATTCCTAGCCCCAAAGAGGTGCCACTTCAAGTATTAAGTGCTGAAGAGTGTCCAGGAGAACAACAGGAGAGACAAATATTGCTAATTCAGGGGCAAAATGATCTAGATGGGAAAAGGAAGGAAAGGAGTAAAGAAGAGCTGTGTGGGAGAGAGGACTGGGTTAAGTGGGGGACCAACTGCAAAGGGCCAAATGGGAGATTGGAACAAAAAGTCTACTAGCTGTGGGCTGGAGCTAATCCAGGCATAAAGTAACTGCAGGAGCTATTACAGCTGCCCAAAGATTGGTGCTGGGAGTGCTCCTGGACGTGCTCCTACTTGGTAGAGAGTATGTCAAGCTTCTCCTTGCTGTTTTCCCTCAGGGCTAAACTGTAGGGAGTAGGGGAGCACTTCTGGTGCTCAGAAGAGGGAAAAGGGTAATCTGGGATTAATTTAGTGACCATTAAATAGAAATCCCCTCTTGTGTTTCGATTAAAGACTTCAAGAAAAGTTAAAGTCATGAGGACTATGCTGCTGCTTGTTTGAAACGAACAAGTACTGTGACTAACTTCCATAGTGAGGGTTGCTGGATGGCCATTGAAAAAAAGGGAATGGCTATGTTATTTCTCTTATGATGCTAGTTTAATCACTTAGGAGTAAACTTTTTTCCCTTTCTGTTGCTAACTAGTGAGGGTTCAAACTTTGGCTTGCCCCTAGCATCTGGCATTAACCCATTGAGGAGGCAGCTCAAGTAGCATATAGTGATGTCTCATTAGTCAGTCAGGGCCTAATATGTTTCTAAGAGAGAAACTGATGGGTTTTAGTCACTTTTTCAGGCTCACTTTTGTACCAGTTTTTCTTGGTGTCCCTACAGCTGTATGATAAAAACATAAAGATTTGGACTTTTTCACCAAAGTCTGCTGCTTTGAGCAGTACACTAAAGGCATCGAGCTGCAAATCTGGTAGATGTGAATATTGTCCTGGCTTCAAACCAAGGAAGGTAGTGAGGCACAGGATGGCTCTGTGCAAATGCTATTACATTTGAGGCAATTTTTAAGTTTCTATACTGAAGAAAAAAAACTTCTTACAGCATTGAGATTTGCCCTCACTTAATTGAATAGTCAACTCCTTTTGGGTGTCAGCTTAAGATCCAGTCCTCCACCCCATTTCCATTTAAGCACAGGGTTTCTTATATTTCCCCAGAAAAACTGCTTTTTCATCAGCTGAATTTAGCCTGTTATAACAGAATTGCTTTATAAAATCCATGCTTTCCCTTTTCCTGCTTGTTTCCATTACAGAAAATGTCAATTCTGGGTGTCACCTGTGACCACCCCCTATCTTCATCCTAAACAAGTGTGATCATTTTATTATGCTTGTGCCTAATTCTTACTGCATGTGTGGGTCTCAGCCTTTGTATGTCCAAACAACACTGAATAAGAGAGTTGGAACCTTCTGTCAGTTTTGTATCTAATACACAGGAATAATGTTTAACCAGCAACAGATACCTGTGGCTCCTCACACTATCATGTGTTGCACCAGGTAGAGCTGCCAGTCACACTTGCCTTTTCCTTACATGCTTTGGGTAGTTGTGCTGCAGGGTGACGATAACATCATTTATAAATGGCATCCTGCTGCCACAACAGGAGTAACTTCTCTAAAGGCACCCACTTTCTTTCTCTTTTTGATTTGTACATATATAATGTAAAAGTGTAACCAGAATTAGGCAGAGAACAGGGGCTTCTTGGCAACCTACCTTAAAGAATTGCTCTTTCTGTCAGGAAAATCAAATGTACCCGCTCTTTTCCATTTAAGAAACCTTTATGTGGCAGCACCCTTGATAAATAACCATTATAACAGAACAGAGTCACTCTCACATAGTTTGGGGTGCTTCCTACTCCTAGATTATCTCCCAAGTAGTTTCTTAAATAGGCCAATCCATAGC
>VZTV01012505.1:0-10175 GCA_013400875.1 Anhinga rufa | reverse complement strand
GGGGGTGTGGAAGGAACTTGCAGAGTGGGAGAAACGGAGGATATGGGTGGAGTTGGGGTGAAGCTGGTGGTTAAGTTTGGCAAAGGTGCTGGAGCTTCAGGGACAGTTAACTTGGGTAGGACAAGCGTCTCCAAGGTCTGGAGAGTTTCTTCCGATCCCATGGGAAGAGAGGATGCGGCCGGAGTGGCAGAAGCAGTGGAAGTGGCAGAGACCACTGAAGTGGTCGAGACCAGGGGGACAGATGAAGGCTTTTTGGAGGGCATGGTTACAAACTTGATGACAGAGGGGGTGGGATCCTGAGCAGGTTTCTTCTCCATCAGTTTCTCAGCTGGATTCTCAATCTTGATGGACCTGAAGAGTTTTACGCTGGAAGAGTTCAGGGAGTTCAGAGTAAAAGAGGAGTACAAGCCTGAGTGGATATAGTCATTGCGGCTGGAGGATTTAGCACATGACTGCGACTTCTCCTTCCCACAGTTTTCCACATCCTTTGGAGCACTGCTAACTTCCGCAAAACCAGTCATTTCAGGGTCTCCTTCGATACGGCCCACGACAAGTGGATCCATATTTAAAATCTCCGGATAAGAAACGAACTTGTACACAAACTTCTTACCATTCACTTTTTTAATGATATTCTGTGGGTAAGAAGATATATACATATATTTAGAACTTCTTCAGATTAATTTTCTTCCTACAAACGCTGCCTAAAATAGACTGAGGAATTAATAGTCTAAGATAATCTTTCATCAAAAATGGGAGGTTTTTTTCCTTTTTTAAAAACACGCTGCAATTCTTGCAATTCAGTTATGTTCCCAAAGTATCACTTCCAGAGCCTGCAGACAAAACACTAAAACAGGTGAGCTTAACCTGACATTAAATATACTAACAGCAGCCTTAAAGCTGCCAAGCAATTCAGTTTAACGTATTTTAAAAGATCAACTAAGAAAAAAAAAAAAATACCCATTACCCCCCATCAAAGATCACTGACCCGGGTACAGCTAAGTGTAACCTAACAGGAGAGAACCTGCAGAATTAAAGCTTACAGATTTGCAGAATTGAGAGCACCTTTATTCTCAATATGATGACAATAGAAGAAAATAAGTAGCTGAATTAGTCAGCAGAATGTAAGCTAATCAGCTATTTCAATACCACAAAGTAGCATACGTCAAACTTGTTTTGCTCCTAAGTGAAATGCCACATACAATTTGGACCGAACAAGATTCTTATTTATCATACAATCATTATTACTGAGACCTCTCAGTACAAAGTCAGATTTGCGCTACCCAATAATAAACCCCTAGCAGCATACCACCTGCTACAAACTGACAGGCCCCTCAGAAACCGTGTTTTATTTTTTTATCTCGTACACCCACACAGTAACAGTTGTGGGATAAATGGCTTATTGAAGCGAAGGTACGACTCCCACACTGCGCTTCTAGTTCAGCTTTTTGACACTACCTGCGCGCTAATGGAAGGGTCTCGCAAGTGATTAGAAGAGACCGGCTAAACCAGAGGTGCATCTTACTCTGCTGGACTAAACTCACTGAGCACATCAGAGGTGCAATTCTGAATACAAGGAGAAAAAGAAAAAGGCTTTGGGCTGCTTCACTGAAAAACCTTATTTTGATAGCCCCTTGGTGGAGACAACTGCAGAAAAGATCTCAAGGTGGGGCAATATTCACCACCACAATCCTTTTGTTGCTTAAACTTGAGTGTTGAGGGTTTTAACCCTTGCAAGGTTGCTTGTTTTTGGAAAGGGGATAGGTATTCCAAGACAAATTTGTAGTAGCAAAGACATAGATCAGAGAAGATAACATTTTGCACAAAGCTATCTAGAAGCTTATAAAATAACCACTGGGGAGGAAATGCAGCGCAATGATAAACAAAAGAAAAAAAACCAACCCTCCAAACATAAACTAGTACACCTTACTTAAGTCTGGGAGACAGAAGTGACACCTATCCCCTTGAAGAGAATGAAAAAGGAAACAAAGCTCATTAGGCAGAAGCTGGTAAGATGGATAAGGATTTGAGGTGGATTTACGGACTTTGTTACCTTCACATAATAGTATCTGAGAGCACGGCTGAGTTTATCATAGTTCATACTGGGCTTGTTCTTGCGGATTCCCCAGAGTCTGGCCACCTCCTCTGCCTGCAGCAGTTTGAACTCCCCGTCACTGGAGGTCCAACAGATGATATTCTTGTTCTGAGGCTCTTGGAGGAGTTGGAGGAGGAACTGCCACAGGGTGATAGCACTGTCCATAGCAGTAAGCTGAAATTCAGAAAGGCAGGTAAGAGGCAACGGATTAGGAACAGCGCATTTTCTTCGTCTCCCTAGAAGGGGGTAACGGAGCAGAGATGTTATTTCCAAAGCCAGCAAGAGTAAAAATTATTAGTCACCAGTCGTGAAAGATGTTCCCTGCAGAAGAGAGAGGCTGAGAGCCAACTGCTGTCGTCTCCTCCCACATGTCAGTACTTTTCACATGGGTTATATTTAGCCTCATTTAACTAAATCAGGTCACTTTGGGTAAGTTGCAATGAGTCACTATCCAAAAAAAATTTTTCTAAGTTGTTCCATGTTCACCCACTCTGACTTGTACTGCTTGATGAGAAAGAGCTCAGGTGCACCCAGGTAAAAAAAAAAAAAATCAATCCACCCACTCACCTCCTCCTTTCCTTACCTGCACCCACCTCCAACCTCGGGATCTTTAAGAAAACAGAGTGCAGATCAAGTAACTGCTTAAGTTACCCGAAGATGCCACAGCGCAGCACAACTCACTTTTCCTTCAGTTCACATTTCTACTGCCTCTTTGTAAGCAGCCCTCTCAAGCAACCCCAGTCTCCTCTCTTTCCAATCGCCTTTCTTTTCCTAATTTCATCCCCGTCTTACATCCAAGCCAGTAAACAAGAAAGTTAGGCAAAACGACTTCAAATGCTGCCTTTGCTTTTCTGTTGATTCCTGCCATGTCTCACCTACATCACTCACTTATGCTGAGACTTTCCAGGACTAATATCTGTCAGTTGATTCACGCCCTCCCAGCACGGTTGTCGATTTATAAATTCATCAAGGACAGACGAAGCAGTAGGGATGACGTTTTTCCTTGACCGTATCTGACCACATGAAATAGTACTTCCACAGATATATTTAGGCAGAACGCTAATAACCCTGTCTGCACAAGGGAAGTATAAGATACATTGTGAATTAAACGAGATAAAACTATATTAATTCAGTATCCCATACACATCCTCTTATTCCAGAACAGAATGGCTTTTATTAATGCAGCTTAGACTTCTTCCAATGAAATAAAAACAAACCCAGCCACTCTGGAATAAGAACCATGGCAATGAATTACACTAAAAATGTTTTGATGTGCGTAACTGCTAGATAATTTTTTTCCCACACAAAGTTAAACCGCAATAAAGGCAAACCTACATCCATCTGGGTGAATCTGCAGCCCGAGCCACTAGATGCTATTCACAAGCAGGAGCTCCAAAACAAGAGGCATCAAGCCCAACTTCAGCAAGCAGGACGCACACCCATATTGTTTGAAGTCCACGTATATGCAGGGATAAGTTTAAGATTCAGGCGGGACTGCCAGTTCATCTTTGTTACCAAAGCCTTTTATTCCAATCTCATTACTGCCCAGCACTTATCCAGCCCTATATAAGGAAGAGAACGGTCTACATGTCAGAGCTGCAGAATTTAGTCAGCCTTGTAAAAGGATTACTGCTGACAGTTTACACAGGACTACACACTCTTATTGAAATAAGGTGCCCTAGGGCAGGTACTTTTTTGGGCACAGCCCATTGCTTTTAACCTATTTTTAAGAATACCTGCCTAATGGCACGCTTACATGACTGCACAGGGACCTTACATTGATCAAGTCAGTTAAATTGCTGCAATTACAAGGAACAATCTCAAAATGAAGGACACCCACACCACCTTGTTATGCTGGCCTAAGGTGCTTTCCTTCTTAATTACTGTATGCATACAACTCCATGCTTGCCCAAATTAATTGCTCAGTACTCTAAGAAAATATCAGCTGCTGAACGCTGTGCTTTGAGACTCTTCCCACGCTGCACCGTGGCATGCCAGCTGAACCGTACGGGAACTCGGGGCCAGGCAACCGCATTAAAACTCTTCCAGGACTTCTCCTCCGGCTTGTATTCACATTTGTCAATAACACTTCATATCTGCCTACTGGCAACGCAGAGGACGTGCGCGCTGCGGAGCATCACAAGCGGAGCCTCATTATCCTGACAGGATGATGCACATGCACGGGGTGTTGTGTAGACATAAGGACTTGCTTCTACCATTCTGCAGAGCTGTCAATACTAGATATGCGTTAACAGCGAAAGAGCAGGAGAGTGAAGTTGAGTGATTATTCCCACGCTACATTTATCTACAGCACTTTCAAAACCCATAAGCAGCACTGCACCAAATAGCGCTGACTGATGCAATGGGAGGCAATCATGTAGAAATTAGATTAGCAGCAGAATTTCAGAGCAGCAAAGGCTTTTTTTCCACCTCCTAAATATCCATGCAGATCTCATCCCAGAGTTTAAATGCCATTATTTCAGCGGGCTGCTTCCCTTCCGTAAGAAGCACCTTGCCATTACCTCAAAGCTCGCCAACCTCTACCACAGTCAAGCATTACTGCCTAGGTCGCGGCTGGTTTTGAATCGAGTTGGGGACGCACGACGCTGACACACCGGCACTCCGACAGCGCGAAGTTCAGCAGCACAGAGTACACGTGGAGTAACCGAAACGATGGGAGATACAAAATTTTTTAAAAAGAAAAAAAAATATCACCTTTCCCAGTGACGAGCTATGTTGTTCTTAAGCATTTACCAAATTAAAAGAAGACTTTGTGCTGCCTAAACCCCAAATACCGCAGCTTTCCGGCTGGAAGGATCCTTCTCCCAGGGGCAGTTACAGGCTGTACTAGAGGGACAGATTGATAAAGTTACCACTGATGTTTCTGGCATTTACAGGCTTTCAGGTCATCATGATTCCATCCATCATTTGGAGGATCCACTGCATATNCAGTTTTTCTGGAGATTATATGCGGACAAAGGGAAGGCCAGAAAATAATTGGTCAAAGCAATGGGATCACAAGTGGATCTTGCCCCTTCAGAGTCCAAGAAAAAGCTATAACTGGGAAAGGATAATGTGTGTACGGAAGACAACGCTGTATTATGAATCAAGACATCTCATTTAACTTTTTTATTAAAGTTGCTTTGATACCGCATAAGAATACATCAAAGAACTGTTGCTTCTTCAGGAAAAAGCAGAATAAAAAAAAGCATCACACAAGATGTAAAATTAAAACCGGTACGGGCAAGATGAGCACTTCTCTTTGTTTAAGAAAAAGCGACTAACATGTTAAAAAGGTTCTTCCTTCTTCACCACCTGGGGCAGAAGGCGGCTGTCACCTTTCACAGCCTTTACCTCGCAGGACTGCGCAGGTTCA
The DNA here is from genome assembly GCA_013400875.1 of Anhinga rufa. NCBI lineage: Eukaryota > Metazoa > Chordata > Aves > Suliformes > Anhingidae > Anhinga > Anhinga rufa. Next base: position 4,707 of record VZTV01012505.1, on the reverse strand, counting down.
AGCTCCTTTGTTTTGTGGAACACCTTCAGCGGCTGTGCAGCATGGGGACCGGCTGGGAGAAGCTCCCATCCATACCATAGACGTTTGCAGGGCCACGTACTCAAAAGCATCCCCATTCCTGCACTGGAAGGAATTCAGCAGATCCTCTCGTCCTTTCTATTCAGACACAGAGCAAACCCCCCACTCTCCAGAGCTGCTACAGGCCCATTAGTTAGAGAAACTAAAGAAATCAGGAGGAGGACAGGAACCCACTGTCCCACTCCCACGCTCCACTGATAATGGTGAGATGTTACTTCTCTCACGGATTTGTAAACAGTATTTCAATTTCTTTCAAAACTACATCTCCTTTCAGGAAAAAGCATCAAATCTCCTAGCACAGCTCCCCGTCAGCATAAAAAGCGTAGCAGTTTGATTGCGTTTTCTTCAGGATGAATACACCGATAATTACAAGCACACCACTGCAAACCATCTTTTTGCTGAAGGTTATTTTCCTCGTAAGAGTCCGTGGAGAAAGAAAAAAAGTCTCATTTGAAAAGACAATGAGGGAATTAGGCAGAGAGGCAATACTGCTGCTTATGATGACGGCCTTTCCACTTCTGCACCATTTGAGTATGAGGAAAAAATAGTTGCTAGAGGCAGAGGGCAGTTATACTTTGTAATGAGTATGCTAAAATAGAGCACTATTATTGTCTTGAGATCTTCTCTGACGCCTACGGATGACCCTTGAAGTATACTGAGTAGCTGACAGAATTTGGCTGCAGTACTCTAAATACAAGCGCTGCAAACTTGAGCTTTCTCATGTTGCTGCAGCTTCGTTTGAGGCCTTGACTTTACCAAAAAAGCCAGGGCACGAGATAGGCATCTTTTCAGGTGACTTCTCCTCGTGCGTCTGTGCCACAACGTGCCCCCACGCAATCCGTGTGATTACAGAGCCTCAAGGCTTTGCATCTTCTGTGGAAGGAGTGTGCGCAATCACTGGGTGGCACAGCAGGCAGGAGGAACAGTTTAGGAAGTGGCATATGGTAATCCCTCCCGTGGCCAGCAGCTATACTTACTATTGCAAAACAAACCCAAGCGTTCATCCCTTCGTGCTCAAAAAGGAGAGGGACATCTTGCTATGCCCCAGCAAGGCAGCGGCCAGCCAGGCCCCGAGAAGGCAGCAGAGGCAGGAGCGGGGGGTGGGGGTCTGCCCTAACCCCCGTCCTCAAGGTCTTCTGGCAGATTTCCTGCGCTTTGACTCAACAGCAAGAACAGCTCAAGTAATCTTTCACCTCAATTTGTTCCAACAGCCTCTCATAAGCATCTGCAGCCTGATGACTTCTCCAGATGGAGTGAATAAAGCAGTCAAGTCTACAGCCTTGTCAGGACCCACACAGAAATGAAGGACGGTGTAAAGGAAAGAAAGGAAGTCACACAGACGTCACCCAGTGAGGGCAAAACCATCACTACCACGTATTTAAATGGCACGGTTACAGCTGTCCAGGTATTTACACAGAAGCGACACCTCAAAAGACGGCTTTGGAAGCAGCACAGAGCGGAGGTAAACACATCGGGTGACACAGAAACCTCTTCTCAGATCACAAAACCACTTGGTTAAAAAGAAAGAGAAACAAAAAAAGGCAGCAAGAGTAACTTAAGAGATGATCTTGGGGCCCTGACACTTCATGACGCAAGTCAGACGTTCAGCGGGCCAGCAGGTGAGCAAGTTAAGTCTCTACACAATTCCAGGAAAGCCGGGCTTGCTGTACGTACAACACGCGCGCGCTCCGCACATTCGCAAAGCTGAACTGTTGAGGCTTCGCTGTGCAAAACTAGTCCCACGGTTTCTTAATAGTTTAAGATGGCCGCGGTGAGTGAACAGCAGGAATTTGTGGACAATAACTCCTGCTACGTTGTGCAATGTGCCTGTGGACACAAGGCCTTAGATAGTTGTTCCAGGAAAATAAACAACAGAATAACTTTGGTTGAAGGAGAGTTTTGGAGGTCACAGGCCCAACTTCTCGTTCAAAACAGGGTTAACTTCAAAGTTAGACCAGGTTGTTCAGTGTCTTTGTCCAGCCAACTAAATAAATCAATAGCTACCCTATTCCTTTTATTTTAGCAATGGGACAAAGAGCTGTAACGCTGCTGCTGAAGTATCTAATTAAGCCATTATCAACAAATAACCAAGCAATAATTTCATTAGCACAGCACTTAAAATATCCCATTATTAATAAACCTTTCAGAAAAGATTTTCAAGCTCCTGAGACTGCGATTCACTTCAACTAGTACTTTTAGGATTTTTATCAATTTTGATTCATTTTCAAAAGAGCCTGCTGCCCAACACACGTGAAACCTACTGTCCAAACCCCAGCCTCTTTAGGGTGCTAGCAGCCAGCTATCGACATGCTCCGATGTGGCGGGAAGGGTATTTAGTCCTTTTCCAGAGCACACAGAGCATTGGAAAAAGTACTTTAACTACTCCTCTCACTATCACTTGTTTTGTCAGCTTCCTTGCCAGAGACAGGTGAATTACCAGTTAAAAGCCCGTTATAGGTGTACAACAAAGGTACTATTTGCCAGAAATCAAACTAGAGATGCAGACTTCTACGTCTGCAAGGCCACTGTTACAAAAATTCCAAGCCCTGGCAGCTTTCCAAGTAGCAATCAAATTACACCTTCTCTAATAAACACTAAAATCAGGTAAGAATAAGAAAAAAAACCAACACCCTAGACTCCAATAAATTGTTGTCTTCCCCTCGGTTCTGGGACCCACTGCACCGTTGTTTCCAAACCGGCCAGGAAAATCAGCTTGTTCTGAAAGAGAAGCCGTGGTTATCAAGGCAGGAAGCTCCTTGGAAGGAAATGCTGGAGGATGTCCTCATGATAAGAGCCGCTCCAGAGTTTTCATTGCCTAATCCCACTCCAAGTTTTGACAGTTGTATTTACTTAAAACAAGCATTACAATAAATTTTCGGTTCTTGGCTCAAAAATTAAGTTACTTTCCATGAAACTAAGGTATTAGCAAACATCTGGGGTTTCAGGAACCATTTGCTTCAGCTTCTTAACGCCTATCTGAGAAACGAGTATTCCCTTTTCTAAGTATTTTCTAGTACCCTCCACCTTTCAGACGCCCGAGAATACCTTTCTACTAGCAAAAAAGCAACAGAAAACAAGCCACGAGGGAGAACAGCGGCCTCACGATTCCCATCGTACTTCTGGCTGAAGACTCAAGTTGGTAGAAGCGGATGAGCCAAACGCATTTTTGTTTGGTTGGTTGTTTTTAACTCTTGATACAGAGACAACGGTGCCCACTTTGTTATTTAACACAGTTTTGACTAGCACACCCTGACACTTAAAAATGTTTTAACCTGTTCAAACACGGCCAACAAGGGGGGGGCTTCAAAGCACGGTCCGGGTACTTCCTCCAGTTGCTACCACCATTCCGGTCCTCCCTCCCCGGCTAACGATGGCCAACAGCCCAGCGTAGCCAGTTTTATGGACAGCAGACCTCGTTTCCCTGCTTTGCCGTACTTTGATGAAGAATCTCCCTTTTCTACCTCTCCTTCTATAGGATAAGGGAGCAAAGAGAACACAGGAAGGTTTAGGACACAGAGAAAAAACGGTAACCTCCAAAAATGAAATGCCTTTGATCAGTTACTTGCTCGGTTTCTGACCCTGATGTGATTGTTTCCGAGTAAGCCATAAAAATACTTAGATCCCTGGAAGCTCCTCTAAGTAGATTACACTCACTTCCTCCTTATCTGCCACCACAATGGGCTGAGGGGAATGTTTACCAACAGCAGATTAAATTAGCTTCAACAGGCACAACGCGTCCGCTAAAAGTAAAAGCATCCTCGTTTAAGCGTAAGGGGCCAGGTCTCCGCATCACGCTCCGGAGTAAACCCCGAGCAAAAAGTTAAAGGTTTTATGTCGGTCCTAACTTTATTATGAAAAGGAAATCTCACTGAAGATGGAAAAGGTTTCCTTTAATAATGTTTATGATACACTCAGCCTGGTTGCTATGACGATGGAACAACTATTCTCTACAAACAGGCGCTAAGACCCTAAAAATAAACAGGCCGACAAAAATCACGAACACGCAGCTTTGTCAGGCGGGCTGCGCCTGGTGCAGGGATCGCGTTGTGTTCCCAATCCGCTGAAGATTAAGAGATGCTAACGACGAGGTTCTGCGCCCACCGAACGGAGGAGCGCTTGCCTCCAAAGCGATTCCCGCATTTCTCAGGAGCCGCCGCTTAAAAACGACACCACGGGAGCCAGACCGCTGGATTTCCCGCACGCACGCAGGCAGGCAGGCAGGCAGCGGAACCGTGGGGGCCGTCAGAAGTTGGTCTGGGAAAATAAGGTAAGTATCAGTGGAAGCCGCACACACGCGTACGTGTACGGGTGCGCGCGTATGGGTATGTGCGCATAGAAAATAATAAAAGCGTAACAGCACGTATTTGCATGCTCTCTGCACGGACTCGCTTATTGATGTGGGTAGGCATCCACCCCTTTCACACAGAGATGAGTATGCAAGTATTTTTTTAAAAAATAAATAAAAACCAGTAGTAGAGTTGGGAAGGGATTAAAGAAAAAGCCCCCAGGGACGTGGTGGCAGCCCCTCGCTCCCACCTCACCCCGCAAGCGGGGGGAACCCCCCGACCTGCCTCCGGACACCCCCCGACTCCGGTTTTTCAGACCCAAAGCCGTGCAGGGGGGGCCCGG
>VZTV01012504.1:0-37488 GCA_013400875.1 Anhinga rufa | reverse complement strand
GATTTGGTGATCTCAGCCCAGCTCTTAGTAGCCAGATGCCCATAATATGAAAACAACCATCAAAACTGTCTCTTTTGCTGGCACTGTTTAATCAAAGGGACAATAGGAGAGAATGGCAGTCTTATTTCTACAAAGAGCCCTTCAATGTCAAATTTGCCATACAGTAGAGTAGCATTCACCTCTGTGGCACAGACCACAGCCACTCCAGAGAGGAACAAAAGCTCTCAGACAGCACGCAATTAATCCGGCATCTATTAAACCAAGCACGGGTAATTTTGAAGGAACGTAACAGATTTCTGCTTTAAATTATTCTAAGCACTATTTTTTTTAACTCTACATGGTACGCACAGCTCAAAGTACAAAACAGAAGGCTGTGTTTCTGGCAGATGTTATCTTCCCAGTAGCTGTTTTACATCCCCAGCATCTCATAATCCTGAGACAAAAATCAAGTAAAGCACAGCAGAGGAACAACATTAAAATGCCGCTGGCTTTCTTGCTGCCCACAGCCATGATCAGGTGCCCAACGCAGGAGCAAACAATTAGTTCCATGACCAAGGGAACTAATGAAATCTGGTTTCCTATGGATTTATGACAATACGTTGCCTTGGTGCCAGAGACTTGAGGAGTTAGTCTTTCTGCTAATATCTTGAATCCAGATGAGGATTTTATCAGCTGTAGTCTCTGGAATGGCTTAATGAACTTTGAAGTGGTGATACATTTAGAAAAAAAGACACATTGCACTCTTCACATACAGTGAGAGATGACATTTAGTGGTAGGAATTTACAAGATAATTTAAAAACCCAGATCAAAACAAATATAGCTTGTCTGCTAAGACCTAAAAATGGGACTGCTGCTGGTTTTATTTCTGTAATGTCTGTCTACACTTTTTCCAGTGCAACTCCGTTGAATAATAGTGTGACTGCCAATGGGGTGGTTCCAATAAAAGACACAGAGTAGTTGCAGCAGTAGAGTATAAAGGTGTAAATAAACAATATGTTTTCACAGAGGAGGAAAATTACCCAGAGATCTAAACTGGACATGTATTTTTAAATCTATTTACAAGTGATTTGGAAAAGAAGATGAAAAGTGAGGTGAGAAGTTTACTGAGAATGAAAAACTGTTCTGGGCAGTCAAAACAAGAGTTGACTGTGAGGAGTTGCAGAAGTTTTTCATGATAATGAGGGACTGGGTTATAAAATGACAGATGAAATCTACTGTCGATAAATGCACAGTAATGCTTCTGGGGAAAAAAAAACCCCACCCTAATTATACATGCATAATGAGGGGCTCTAAATCAGCCATCACTGCACAGGAAAATGATCTCGGCGTTGTCGCTAATTCTGAGAAAATGACAGGTCAAGGCTGAGCAGGTGTCAAAAAAGCAAGTAAAATGTTAGGAATTACTAGGAGGGGAGAAAAAAAGGAGAAAACAGAAAACATCATTATGTCCCTGCATAAATCTGTGGTGTGGTCCTGTGCTGGGTAGTATTTGCAGCTTCTCCGTGCCCCCACCCTCCCATCCCCACAGCCCAGCACACATCCAAAAAGCCTGTAGGACAGCCAGAAAGCATTGGCGCTATGGGGCAGCTTCTATGCGAGGAGAGAATAAATGCGCTGGGACTCGATGGCTGTCAAGAGAGATGGCAAACGAGAGACAGGTTTGCAGGCTTGCCAGGAACCAGCTGCCACAGCGAATGAGCTGCACCTCAAGCCCCAGACGTCCTGAAGCATCTGGCTCCCTGCAGCTGAGCGGACACAGCCCAGCTGTGGGGTGCATGCTCGATACACACCCTGCTTCTCATGGTTTTGGCCAAGCTTCCTTTAGAGGTCATTGTTAGGGAAGGTTATTTCCCCAGCCAGCCCTGTACTTTGGTTCTCACATCTTATATTAGCACAGTTTATTTCTGTCCCTTGATATGTTTTTCTACCACTTTAGTATGTGCCTGTACTGGGGGAGGAAAACCTTTTGATTTAAATTTGACACTTTAACCATAGTCCTTCTTCAGCAAGTTATGCTGTGCCTGCTTATTTCGTTCAATACAGCTGATAAAAAGTTATCAAACAGCTTGTGCTTGAAGCTTTCAGCATTTTTCTGGCACAAAAACTGTAATGAAACATACTCAGCAAACCACAGCTAAACTCGGGGGGCACAAACGTAGCACCACATAAGCAGAGGGTGAACCTCCCATCCACTTCTGTGGGACCAGGATTTCCTCTCTAAGTGTAGGAGCTTCCTAAAAAGTTACAATGGTGATCGCAAAGACTGAAGGTGGCCTTTCGCAACAGCAGAAATTGATTTAATGGCTTTTTATTATGTGCTCCCAAAAGGCCCTAGTGCAACTATCTGGTTTGATACCACAATAGCTCACTGCTGTGCAGCCTCTGCTTTAGTGATTTTTTTACGTGCCCACTTTATTCCCAGGAAATAAGAATCCACAGGAATTGAAAGAGCCTCCTCCCCAGGGTTGCCTGCCTGTGCTGAATGGAAGAAAGACCCGTCAGTCTTGAGGAGAAGCTACGGAGAGCAAAAGTACCTCCCTGGCAGCCTGACCTTGGCAAGGAGACAGGGGACTCAACATTCGCGACAGGCAGCAGCTCCCTTTAATAAATATTTCACGGCAGAGAACGGCAGACTTGGGGAGAAAATGGAGGGCAGGGTTCAGCCTGTGACGCAAGGTGATGTGACCGGACCTTGTCTAGCGGGGCTGGAGGCCACCTAATTGGCATTCCCGCGCCATGCTTACGAAGAGCATTCTGTAGTCCTCTGGGAACACAAAAATAATTAAAAGGCCCCTCAGCACGCAGTGTTGCTAATGGGCTATTGCCTGCCATGTGATGTTTTTGTGCTCAATTAGAGCTGAGCAACACAGACTGCTAAAAATTCACGTCTCCCTCTGAGAGACACCTGGGTGGACGGAGCCTCCTCTTCTGCTGCACAATGGCCCTTGGCGTGCATTGCCCTGCAGCGTTTGCGATAAGGAGCTGCAGGTAGAGGCGATGGCTAAGCTTCGTGCAGCAGAGTATATATCACTCTCCCTCTATTTACTGTGCTGCAGCCTGAGCTCCAGCACTGGAAGCCTGAGCGAGCGAAGCCGCTCGGTTCAGAGCAGTCATCCTAGCATAGCCAGGCACTTCCGTGGTGACCTTGAGCTGCAGAATGATTGTGCATATGGTGTGAAGCAAAGGCCCTGGATCTCTTCCAGGCAAGAGCTCGCTTGCGCATTGCATGTCTGTGTGGACTTCTGGCTTCTCCCAGCGCACAGGGCTTAGCCAGTGCCAGCTGCGGCTGCCTGGCAGAAGAATTCCTCCAATAACCCCCTTTTCACGGCGCAGATCCTGTATGAGATGATGCTGAGAGACCTATCAACACCTTTTGCGTTTTCTCGGGAGGGATTTGGCCACCTCAAGGCAATTTCTCTCTGCAATCTCAGATTTGCCTTCTGTCCAGGCACCTCTTTTATTTACCAGCTCTGCTGTGGAGGCTGCCTTGCCAGGTCTGTGTGCCTAATGCCTTGTGTCTGATGCTCTCGCAAGCCTTGATTCGCTTTGCAAGCCATCGGTGCTTTGTTCGGGCCAAAACAATTCGTCTCCAAGGTATGGTCGGTTGAGTATTCATGGGCTAAACTTTAGGTAATTAGCATTGTTAATGTTCTCTGTGTGATATTACAGCTGTGGGCCTCATTAAAACGTTCTCCTGGGAGAAGCCAGGCGAAGAGTCAGGTGTCAGCTTTGCTTCATGTGGAAAAGCCTGCCTGTTATTCTGAGAGAATTATTTGTTTAAACACAGGATTTACACATGACGGTGTATTTAATCCCCAGTGCTTCTGACAGTCTGAGAGGTGGGCTGAGCTGCTGGGCAGCATCTGGCGTGGCTCAGATGGCCAGCCCCTGGCAGCCTTACTTCCAGGAGGGTACCTGGCCAGAGGGAGGAACTCCACAGCAAGGATCTCCATCTCTTCTGCCTAGGAAAGCCTCGGGCCTGTGGGCTCCTCCCCAAAACACAGCAGGCAGCAGGCAGGAGCCCACAGGCTGGTCTCCCCCCATGCCCACTGTCTCACCCCATCAGACAGCCCTGTCAGGTCCTACCCACTGCCTGGCCAGCCCCAGCCCCAGCAGCTGCCCTGAGCAGCAGGAGACTAATGAGAGCATTTAAAAGAAAAGAGAAAGACAAAAGATCACATGGATCAAGCTGGTCTGAACTGAGGGATGTTCAGGTGGTGAGAAGAGAAGTAGAGGTTGTATTTAATTCTCTGGGGGAGATTTCCTGTTCTTGCTACGAGGGATGCTCCGATGGGGAGACAGGAGAAGGTGGCAGTTCTTCCCACCATGGACTAACCTCCCTCGGCACGGGTCGCCACGTGAGCCACCCTTGCAGCAAGTGTCACACTGTCCTTCAGCATTTTCCTGGGGGTAGCACCAGCTCCTGCTCCTCGGGGAGAGGATGCACAGCCCAGGGTCACCTTTCTATGGCACCACCAGGAGCAGTGCGGATCATCCCACCCCACCTCTATGTTTTATACAAGGAATGGGAGAGTTAAGCATGTTACCACCCTGGGCAGGGGAGTTATGCCCCAGTAATAGGCCTGGAGGAGTCCCTATACCTCAGGGACTGGGCACAACAGAACTGTGCTCTGCAGGTGGCTCTGCATTCGCTCTGTGACCTTCCTGAGTCCTTTTCCCCCGGCCTGCCAGCAGATGGTCAGGCAATTATTTATGAACGAGAGCTGAGCTTCTTCAGCTGAAGGTGGCAGCTGTGGACAGATGTCAGTGCAACACATGGGCACGTACCAGCTGTTTGCAGGCTTTGAGCATAGGCAGGCAGAGATGCCCATTAACAGAGGCAGAGATGTAGCACTGTTGTGGTTTAGCCCCGGTCAGCAGCTAAGCCCCACGCAGCCGCTCGCTCACTCCCAACACCCCTGTGGGATGGGGAAGAGAATCAGAAGAGTAAAGAACAAGGGAGAGGAACAAAACCCAGAAAATCACAAGTGGTGCAACAGCTCACCACCCGCCGACCGACGCTGTCGGTTCCCGAGCTGCGATTGCTGCCCGCCCTGGCTAACTCCCCCGTTGGGAGTGAGCTCAGCAGGGGTGAGCTTGCAGGGTCCTGTCCCCCTCCTGCCAGAAGGATGGTCTGCAATTCAAGGCAGCTCAGCAGGGAGGAGACTGAGGGTGACCATTGCCTACCCCTGTGACTGGGGGGATCATNGATCACTGCCTACCCCTGTGACTGGGGGGATCACTGCCTACCCCTGTGACTGGGGGGATCATTGCCTACACCTGGAGTGGGCTAACAAAAGCAGGTCAGCTAAAGGAGTCTGTGCCTTCTGTCTCTGCACATTCCTCCCCTCCCCAATTAATATACTGGGCAGGACATCATATGATATGGAATATCCCTCTGGTCAATCTGAATCAGCTCCAGTGAGGAAAACTAACTCTATCCCGGCCAAAACCATGACAAGTATCATGCGTGCTGGCTCTGGACCTGGCCTGCCAGTAATGGCACAGAATTTAAAACATAAATACTGGGGCTGTTGTTATATTTTTAGGTTTATTTTTATTTTTTTCTTTTTAAGTTTGACCCAGTATGCCTCTGGTATTGCTTACTGGGGTGGCCTCAGGGAAGCACAAAGAGCTGGGCTTGTGCCTGGGAGAACGGCCACCTACGTGGCTATCTTCAGCACTCGATCCCAGGCAAAGCCTTGTGTTTTGAGACGCCGCATGTGACTGTCATCTTGCCACCATCTGAAACCAATAACTTCTAGGTAAGTTTCTCCAGCAATAGGTTTTGTTGCTATTTCCCTTGGGGGGTTTGGCAGGCTGCTCAGATGGGTAACAACCATGTCTGAAGGTCTCTCCCTTCCTTTCTGTTTCAGCTAGTTAAATGTCCTTGCCTCACACGGATCTTCTTTCTGCTGGTGGGAGTGGTAGGTAGGTGGTTGGAAGAGCGGAGAGATGGAGAGATGCAATGGAGGTATCGGGTTCCTGGTGTGAAGGGAAGCTGAGGGCCTGGGTGGGAACGAGTGATGGTGATGGGCAAGTAGGAGGAAGCCTAAGAGGATGGAAACTGGGAGAGCAGAGATTGCAAGATGGGGGTGGAAGATTACCTGACTGCAGGGAGAGGATTTGTATGGGGGGGATGCTGCTTTGCATCAATTATGCAAATCACCTGTATGCGTTGTGCAGCGTTTTCTTGGTTTTGCTGTTTTGGTAGAGGAAGGCTGGCTGCTCCCTATGCTGCTGCTGCAGCCACTATCAAAGGAAAAGATGTCCTTCCCAGAGCTCTGCTGACACCACTGCCTGTCAGCACCCAAACTCAGATGCAAATGAACAGAGCTGCCTTGATGTCTGCTGAGTTAAAAAAAAACAACACACACACAAAAAAAACCTTAAGGGGGAAGGGGAAATTGGACTTTGTCTGGTGAAGACCTGTAGTTCAAAATCTTTCCCCAAGGCCCTAGACAGTCCAGAGACTCACCCTCTAACACATCATTTTCAGGTTGCTGTGGCAGGGCAGCGTAAAAGCAAAGATCCCCATCCCTCTGGAAGCAAATGTGGTGGTGGGGGTGTTAATGGCCATCTGTCTGTCTTACCAGTGTTATTTAATAACTGCTGTTGCATTCCTGCCTGGTTTTATCCCAGCTTCCAAAGAAAAGAAGACTAATGCCATCATGAAATCATCTGCTTCCAGCTAATGCTTTCTAAACTCCTTGGTCATTTCAGCTAAGTATGATAAAACCATGTAGTTGTTAGGGTCTTATAAACGTTGTGAAAACGTGTGGATGAGCAGGGGAGGGAGAGGCAGTGAGAAACATCTTGTTAGTCCCTTCTGAAGGAAAGGACGCAGCATGACATTGCACCATATTAAACACCAGGGATTGAGAGAGAAAGATTATGAATGCCCCAGCTGAATGGAAAATTGCAATTGGAGCCCGCATCTTAAAGGCATTGCGGAATCCCATGGAAAGCAATAGAAAACAATGCGCTGTTTCCTCTGCTGCTCATGGAGCATCATCTCTCACGCTGTGGTTGAAAGATAAAAATGTCTGTTGGAAATTTCACAGTGGACAGCAGCAGACCAAGAGCACAGGAGGGTAAATGTGATTGCCTTCATCAGCTCTTCCGGTAAACACCTCGTATTGGAGTACCTCCATTGAGTCTGCTATGCTGTCTTACACCTGCCAAAAATCTGAGTCATCACATTTTCTGCTGAGGGAAGTGTTTAGCTCTTTTTTCACTAATAAAAGTGTAATACATCAGCAAAATTAGCTGTTACACCAGGCCCTACCTGCTCTTTTACGAACATTTCACCAGAGCTAAATCCAGTCAACATCCCTGTTGTTCTGGACCTTCTCAGAGTAGGGAGGAGACTGATGACATGGTGCAAAGTTTAGGAGAATCTAGTTTTTGGCTTGGGCCTGTCCAAATATCCATAGTCCATCCCTGCCCAAGCCTTCCATGTTTCCAGAGGTGGCCTGCATTTCAGCAACAGGACTTGGGGAAAGCGGCGTCCTTCCTCAGGGAGTCGCGCACAGCACTCTCTGCCTTTGCGCTGCGCAAATGGCTCTTGGAAAAATGTTACTTCTGCTGTAGCCAGGGTGTGCAGCCGAGGCAAACCGTGAAATTTAGGTCCACGTTTTGGCTGTGCCCAGTCAGGGTGTTCAGAGTAGAGCTTTACTTTCCCTCACAGGTTGGAGGCTAATAGCAGAATTCAGAGGCAGCAGCGCTTGCCGCAAAGCCCATGCCATACCCAGACCTATGTATACCTGGAGCAGAAGCCATGGACAGAAACTCCATGTAACAATGGGAATCACGTATGAAAAACATTTTTGTTTCAGGAGAATTCTGAGCAGGTTCTTATATGGTGGTAGAGGCCAGAACAGTGCGATATCGACTACTAGCATCTTTACTATTAACACTAACTTTGCAGAATCGCTGGGCACAGGGATTTTATCCAATTTAAATGTAGCTCTCCTGCGTTTCCTTTGCTGTGAACTTGCGCAGATGAAAGGAAGAATAATAACTATCTGGCAGACAAGCAGTTCCACATACCGGAGATTAGCAGAGGCACCGGCGAGGCACAGGGCTCCTGCCGGGTGCTGACATTCCCGCGGCGCTGAGCAGAGCCTGCATTCAAATTATTCTGAGGAGAGACGGCTCTTCTGCAGGGGCAGCACAACAAATGAGTCGGGGACCAGGCAAAGGGGTGCTCGTTACTCACAGCTTGCCGAGTGCAGGAGTGTCCTCTCGTTATCTGCCCGACGGACTGGTGTGTGCATCCTTGCCTCATGCTCTGGCGCACGTGTGCGTTTCCGTGTGCATCTGTGTATCTGTTTCAGGGCTGACATGTTCATCTGATGATACATATTTAAATAATGTAAATAATTGACATGCAATAAGGAAATGCGCTTTATCAAATGAAGCGAGACCAGGCAAGGCCCAGCATCAATTCATATTCATACGCTGTGCATTTCTTCCCTGTTTAATCTGTGTTTTAAAGGAACCTGTCCCTAATGGGAATTCCACTGCCAGCCCTCACCAGCCTCATTTTGTGCGTAGTATGCCTTCAAAACTAATCCATCCTCAAAGCCAGAGGCTCATGTCAGCTTCATTTTGAGAGTGAGCATTTAATTTCTGCTTGCTCCTGTCCTTTAAAAAAACCCTAACATTTAAGCTAATAAAGGAGAAAGAGCAGGGAGGGAGTAGAGAAACAGCAACCTGACTCTTGATCCATCCATCACGGCTAAAGCCAGCATTTTATCATGAAGATGGATTTCTCCTTGCCCTCTCTCTACCCTGTGTTGACATTAGGACTCTGTCTAAGGCTCCTGAGGCCCATTTCTTCTGGGTTTAAATGCAATGCCCCTGCACTTCTTTCTCCTGCCTTTAAAAGTTTCTTCTCCCCTCTGCTTATTTTTTACTGGCAGCATGAAGTTTTGCATGACCGAACAGGGACTTACTCATAGTGCCCGGTGAGCCTGACGGCAAGCACTGGGTGAACAGTACAAATCTTCCCTAAATCCAGCTCGCCTTTGATCCAGCCGTGTGTGTACCCTTTTCAGCCTCTGTGCCTCCCAACGTTTGCGGGCGTTCCTTCTTTGTTTTTGGGAATGTGTGGAGCGGCTCTTTTATTAATTGTGTGCCGCAGCCTGCGAACAAATTAGCATGTGTGCACAAAGGTGCTTTCCTGGCCACCCTATCCACGCCGCTACGCTTAATTGGTGTGAGTGTGGCAAGGGAGAAGCCATCAGGCAGGCACTGCATTTAGCCTCGCTCTTTCTTCCCCTCTCACTCAGGAATTCAGCTACATTATTTTTGAATCTGAGTCTCCAGGCATCTTGTTTAATTTATGCTGCAACTTTCTTATCGTCCCCGGAAATGCAATTGGAAAGAAAAAATCCATGCAGAGGATCTTTAGTATAGGGCAAGGGAAGCTGCCAATGGTGATTATGCAGTGAGACAATCAGCATGAAGAGCAGCTAGTGCCTCTGAACAAACAAGTTATCGGTAAAAAATTGCAGCTTTGATCAATTTGTGGTTTTGTTTGCCTCCGTGAAAGGCTGTAACCCTTTAACTTCAAGTCCAGCCCTTAAACTCAGGCTGCTCTTCCTTGAAAAAGGACTATGCGGAAAAAACTCTTCCCCTCCACCTCCCCATTTCAGGCATTTAGAATTAGCACAGCATCTCTGCGCTTATGCCTGGTGTTTCTTCACCTCCTTCGGAGCCCGGGCTTTTGTCTTTGGCCTGTACTGCTTTCCTGTGCTTTGTCCTGTTTGCACTCACATACAGACCATGAAGAACCTGCACGTCTTCAGTGTTTTCAGCCGGGGGGGCGAGGGCTGATGAATGCACTGCTGGCCAGGGAATATGCCCGGAGGAAACCAGCTGGAGCAAGACCTGAGCTCTTCGAGAAACAGTATGAGGGAGCATTTTTGTGCACTTTGCCATGGGTATTTGCAAATCTGCAAGCCAGAGGGTGAGCTTCTGCTTGGAATGTCCCCCCCCACCGTGTTTGCCTCCAGGGTTTGTGCCTCCCGTGGGGGCGAGGGGGGGAGAAGTCTGCAGCCATCCCTCAGCCAGGGCATCCCCCAGCCTGTCCCCAGCTGGAAATACTGCCACAGCAGGCGGCCCTGGCACCCCACCCCTCACAGGGGGCAGTTGGCCATAGCACAGCACCATCCTTTTTCAGCAGCAATGCTTTTATGGATTCAAAGGCCCAGCAGCACTTGGTGGTCCATGGAGCTGCAGGAGAAAGGAGAAATTAGCATGCATGTCCCCATGCCTCTTGGGCCCACAGCATCCAGGTCTCATAACTCTCCCTTTCTCTGTGCTGTCCTGATGCCTCTATTGTTTCTCATCAGCTCTCATTATGTTGATTTAACGTCTTCTGCCTTCCTGGGGCAGAAATAGCACTCATCCTTCCCCTGCATCTTCAAGACAACACTGTGCAGCTGCAGAGAGTCCTTGAGAGTGCATTAGTGGCAGCTCTGACCCACAACCATCTCTTACTTATCTGCTCCAGACAAGAGATTGAATTCCCCAGTCCTACAGACTGTAATGAAAAGATGAATGGGAGACCAGGGTCATTACCTGGGTAAAGCAGCGCTGTCATGCTCTCCACAGAGGCACTGATTCAGGTCCCCCTCGGTGCTCCCACTCAGGTATGTTGATGGCAATTAGGAGAGTTGGTTTTGGTACTGTCAGAACAGCGCTGGTTGCCTGTTTGGACCATGCGTAAATGAGGAGGACCTCCACAGGGCACAAAATCCCTGGCAGGTGCAAGACTTGGCTTCTCCATACTGCCTGCTTTTCCAGTGCTGCGTGCGTGCAAGGCGGGGTACACTGCCCGGGCACTCGGTGGGGAGAGAAACCGAGGCACACTATGGTGTGCCTCATGACATGGTGCAAGAACAGCGGGTTTAGTTTGTGCTGAAATGATGCAAACGTGTGACTGTCCCAAAGCCATACGCTGGAATAGAGGATTCATTCAACACAAAGCTTTGGCTCACTTGAAATTAAGGACTTGCTGGAAAACACTGTCCCCAAAGTCACTCAAAGGTACTGCTGGACTCACCAGCTCAACACCTCCTGTAGAGTTGTTCAAAAGGTAACAACAAGCTCATTTGAAATGTGGCCTGAGGCTTGCTCGGAAGCTAGCTCCAGGCTGAGAAGTCTGCTTTGCCCACCAACCCTGGCCCAGTGCTGGCTGCAGCCTGCCTCCGCCTCAGCTGACTTGCTTGCAGGGCAGCCCCAGGCTGCCTGCAAACCCAGGACCCCTGTGAAACGTTCATCAGCCCTAGACAGCCTGCAGCTGAGACCGAGCTTAGCTTTGTGTCTTGCGCGAACTGAAAAGCCAAATATCTTTTCCTTGGTTTCACAGCACCTCCTGTTCCTAGGCTTTGCCTCTCATATGCAATGTCACTGCTGTTCATTTTCTCCCAGGGATGAGTCAGACAGGCAGCAGCGTCTTGTCCTGCCGTTTCTGAACCCACCAACGTCTTCTGTAGCTTTTTACAGGTGTAGTCCCAGCTCCACTGGTTTGCAGCTTTGTGCACCAGCTTCCCCTTCCCTCTCCCACCTCTCCCAGCTGCCGCAGGTGCATTTGCCCAGACGTCCGTGCCCACCATGGCCGAGTGGTTCTCTGCACTCCAGCTGCTGCATAAGCTGGGGCTGAGACTTGCTCTTTCATAAATGCAGCTGGAGGAGGCTGTTGCATTAAGGCAGGTACTGTGACACTGATTCAGGGCAGCCTGAGCCGGGAGGGGTGATTCTGTGTTGGTAATTGGAAGCTGATGGGAAACGGTGTAGGAGCTGGAAGCTGGCTGTTTCTGGGCTTTCCAGAAACGGGCACTGCTGGGAACGTTGTGAGTGCCGAATGCTGGGCAGCCAGGGGCTCTGGCCTCGGACAAGAACCTCCCTGGTTCCCTGCCAGAAGCTCTTCCTCATCCCCTCCCCTTTGGGTTTCTGCCTGCTCAAGCAGGCAGGTGAGTTGTGATCTTGAGGAACTGGCAAGAACGCAGAGCCAGGGGAGACCAAGGGCAAGCAGATGATGATGGGAGGTGTCATGGGAGTGGGTCAAAGACAGGAGGAGAGAGAAAAGAGGGAGGACAACTCAGCCTTAGCCATCTGCTGCAGTTTCCAGGGAAGACAACCTTATTCTCAGCAGTGAAAAGGTTAATTCCCTTGACAACATCTCCCCCTCCTTCCCCAAATCTATCTCAGAAATAATCAAAGTATTTAATTAATATTGCACTAGCCCAAATAAGTACAATCATCTTCCAGGAGTATTTACATGTTGGGCTATAATTAGCAACCTCCTTGGCACCAGCCCACATGAGTTGACAGGTCACAGTTTCCATTACATACTACATTTTTCCATATCATTGCTCAGTCATGAGTGACTATGAAATGAGTTAACCAGACTCAGCAGAGATGAGGGATTGAGTGAGCCATGGTGGGGACCAGAAGAGGAGCAAGTGAATTTTCTTGTCAGAAACTTGCTGAGGATCATCAACACCTCAGTTAAATGACTACCTCCTAAACTATGTTTTTTTAAGTATGGTTTTCAATTAAACTGAGAAGTGGAATTTCAAAATTTCTGTATTTCCTAGTGATAATGAACCATTTCTTCCCTAACTGAACTTCTTTCTCCTTCTGAGGTGGAGCGTAGTGCTTTGTCCACCCTACTGGAAGATGTCTCTTGTTCCAACGGAGGCAGATGGGTGAAGGAGAGATGGCATTCAAGAACCCCAAAATGTTCTTGAATGCCTTTTCCTCCTAGACCTTGCTGTTATTTGCTCAGACACGACAGGACACGTAAAGAAGCAAATGAAGTTTCAGACCAGAAATGAACCTCTGCCTGCAGAGGAAAGTTATGGGGTTGTGATCAGAGCCTCAGGAGGCTGAGTCCTTGAGCATCGGCTTTCCCCGCTGCATTTGCTGAGGTTTTTCAGCTTGTATTGCAGCTGTCCCCCCTACATTGCAGCCATCTCCCACACATTCCAGGGAGACAATGGTTGGGCTATGCTAACGCTGCAACGGAGAAGAAAAGGTGGAAATGAACCCTTACGCAACTTAAATACCAACAATCCCCTTGGCCTGACCCCATAAAATAAGGCTTAATTAGCTTAAAACACACACACAAATTAACTTAAATAAATTAACTTAATTAAATTCTGAAACTATAGTCAAGAGTAGCTTCACAACATTGTTTTTTTCCCTCAGGAAAGACACCACCAGCATTACAGTGAAACTAGCTTAGGATTTTATTTATCTTTTCAATAACCTATTGTTTTTTTTATTAATATTTCTGGGTTTTTTCCCTTATTTCAAGAAACTGGTGCTATAGATAATCTATATACATTCAAAGAAGTAACAGCTTTTATTGAAATACCTTGTTATAAGTTGAAAAGCAGTACAGGTCATTAGAATAAATAAAGTTAAAATTTTCAGTGAGCAAGTGAGATAAATGGGCATTTTCCCACAGAAAGGGATTTTTCTTTCTGTCAGAAAGTGTTATTTCATCTAAACTGGAATTTTCCACAGAAAGATGACAATACATTTGACAACAAACTCTTGTGAAACAAGCCAGCAAGCAAACAAACAAAACCCCAGATTAAAAAAGCCATTTCAGCTTGAAATGTTCAATTTTGATCATCTTTATTGTCACACTTAAACTGCTTCCTTTTAATTTTGTTCATGTCAAATATAATAAAAAGTAAAGGTAGAATGAAATATTTTCCTTTTACCGAAGTCCAACACTTGGATCAAAATGAAAGGTTTTTTCCTAAATTAATTCAGAATTACTAGGCATTTTCTGTTTCACTGCATTCAGCAGCAGAAGAATGCTTAAACCATGAAAGTCCCACCCTCAAGTGAAAAAAAAAATAAATAATCATTTTCTACATAGCTCTTAGGAGTAATGATAGCACCTAAAGGACTCCTTGTGAAAACATGAGATCTGCAAGATTTTATGCTGGAAAAACATGGAGTGTAGAAACAGAGGCATTATTGTTATTGTTATTATTATCATCATCAAGTTATTAATAAATGTTTCAAATAGTTACCTGCATAAATCTAGAAAAAGTATCAATGAGCAAATTCTCACCTTTTCTCTTACAAGAATGTTATCATTCTTATTTTACCACTCAGATATGCATGCTGCCTATTTGCAAGAGCAGCTGGGTGGGCAGAGGCCCCGTGAGGTGGGCACCCACACTGAAGAGAATCCTACAGTCTCCCTAGATGATTTTTGACTTTCTTGCTGAAAATTCAGCCCTACATAAAGTACAAGGGTTTTGCAGAAATGATGGCTTTTGGTCCGGCACCATGCAGACTCCTCATTTAACTGGGTTTCTGCTTGGATGTGAGCTCCAAAGATACCTTTTCTGCATTGCTCCTCACTGGCCCATTCAAAGAAGACCCACGCTCCAGTTTGGGTGGGGATGCAGAAGCTGTATGTTTGAAGGCGGAGGAGGGAAAGGAAGGATGAAGAATTTAGGTTGTGTGTAGATTCCAAGCTGATGGCCTGCCTGGCTGCCATGAGGAGACAGGAATGTTAATGCTGACCCCCACCTACGGGCTCTCTTGTAGCTGCAGCAGACAAAGGTGCTAACAAGCAAGAGGGCCTCCTTAGGCAAGAGAAAGCCAGTGAAAAACTAGCTGCTGTGATGGGTGAGGAAACATAAATCAGATGTTTTTACAGTGAAGTTTTCCTGCTGAACCTCTTCCCTGAGCCTCCCCTGATGCCTCATGCATGGCTGCCACTGGTCCCCCGTGCTGGTGGCAGCAGACTGCCCTTCATGCCTCAGAGCTCACGGGGCTCTATTATGCGCTCGCATGTCTCCCTCAAAATTGGCGCCATCTGGACCACCACCTGAATGTCATTTTTTCCTGCACAGCTTCTCACATGATTTGCCAGCTTGTGTTTGTGATTTGGAGAGGGGGCTGTGAAAGGTGGTGAGATCTGGCACAGTTGTTTTTGCACAAGCAGTGCTGCTGACAGAACTTTTCTTTAGGATTTAATTGATCTCTGCACCTCTTTGGAAATCTGTGCCACTTAGAGGAGCTCCCTAATCTGTGTCCCTTGGCTTCCAACCAGGAGTAAGCGGAGTGCTGTGATCCCTCTAAAAAAATAAACGTATTGACCAGCCTAGGGACAACATCAGAAATAATAAGCAGCTTTTTGTTTGCAGTGCTTCTACAGGGAAGGGAGGAGGGACAGGACTTGGAGAGGCCAGTCTGTGTTGGGTGGCTGGCAGTTCAGGTAGTGTAGGCACCCGCTCAGCATCCTACGATCAGCTCTCACTAACAACCTGCTCCAGGATGCTCAGGTAAAGCAAATATTGTTCCATCATCTACAGTGCACTTAAAGTTCTGTTTATACAAAAGTAACCATCATCACGATCTTCTTTTTAGGAGTTTGCTGTGTTCCAGGACACAGACCCCTAAATCAGATTTTTTTTTAATTTCATAACTCTGACAAATCCAGGCTGTTGGAGATTGTTAGATAGAGTTAGAGAGATCTTAGATAACTAACTGCGGAGTACATTACTGTACCAGTGCTGCCTCTGCTACCAGCCAGTTGCTGTACGGACGGCACAGGAACCTCATGCAAAGGCCACCACTCATGTAGGCTATACTGAGATGGTACCTACACACACACTGTCCAGCTGGACAGGACCCAGCTACGACCCACTTCTCTTTCTGGGATGAACAATAGCGACCACAGGGAGTGAATTTATTTGCATATACCAGTAAAACACAAACAGAGCAGACCATACAACATTTAATAATGAAAATTTTAAAATACTGAAGTTTAAATAATATTAAATATACTACTTCTTAGAGGGAAGCTTGGAAAGGAAAGTTCAGTGCCCGCTGCCTTCACAGAGACCTTGAGGAAATGAGCTGGTTGCATTGCAACCAATAAATTACAAAATTTCTAGTAAAAACCTCTTTGAAATCATGCTTCCTCACAGTGTACGTCAACCAAACACGGGTTTAAAATGTTTTAGCATATGCAGACACACAGTCGTGTCACTACCTGTGCCATCACTAGTGAGCTAACCTGAGAGTCACACGTCTCTCTGCCTTCCCTTGTACAAAAGACTGCGCAGTTGCCATCATCGTGAGGCTCTGCAAGCACACAGATATTTTCTAGCTACCTGTGAGCACTGATCCTCAAGGGCAAGGAGGTCCAGCTGTTGTCTCACCAATGAAGCTGATGGAGAGCCAGGAGCTATGGAGAGCAGCACCATCTCCAGGTAGGGACTAGTCACGTGGAGACTGGGTGGCACCTTTGCTGGTATTAAGAGGACTATTTGCCATTTTCATTCTACCTAATGGTGACTACATTTAAAAGCAGGAGTGGCCAGTGTTGGCTCCCACTCAAGGAAGGAGAAAGCAGGTGCCTTGCTGGAGAGGGCTCTTGAAAGACCCTATAGAGGCTATATGCATACTCTATAGAGATACTGTCCATTCATATTCTCACTGCAACATGCAACTGCAACAAGTCCTCCAACAAGCCCAGGGTAAGGGAAACCTCAGGAAGACACGTTGCCTCCACTGCTAAGGAAATTCCTCACCGTTCTTCAGTCACCATTAACTCTGCCATTTTACCTGCTGCCTCCCCACCTGCCCAGGTCCATCCTGAGAGATAGGAGTCTGCTTACATACTTTTTGGTTTTGGGGAACTGGTCACTGTAGGTCTACTGGCTCTGCTCCTCTCATTTTTTCAGCCAGTGAGGCTGTATAACCAGCTGTATCATCTGCATCCTCCACATTCGCAAACAAGCCAGCTCCACCATGGGACAGCCATGTAGCCTGGTGAATTTCTGGTGGAGTGTCTGTGGAAGCTCTCCTTGTTTACAGCCATGTTACATATTTTAGAGACCAAGACAAAGAACATATCCATTCCTAATTACAGGGAGGAGAAAGGGGTATGCTGGGCTGTTCCCAGGTGACTACAGGTGAGTGGGGTAGGGCTGTAGATCTGTGCTAACCAAAGCATTTGCCATGTCTGTCTGGGAACCAAGCAGCTCTAGCTCAGCCAGCAGAAGTTCTGCCAGGGAAGGACTGTGGGTTGGAGCTTTTTATTTGAAACTTAACTTCATTGCAATGTCAAGAGCTCAGCTGCTGGTCCAGCACAACCCTAATTAAAACTTATCTTATGTCCCTTTACTGAATGGTGTAACAAATGGGAGTAGGCATTGATCACATATCAAAAGTCAGTTCATTTGGCTGCTCCAGTAAAACATGAGCAGTATTAGCTTCAAAACAGCTCTTAGCCTGATGCACAAATGGATTAAGACACAAACACAGAGTTAACACCAAAGAAACTTAAGGAAAAATATGCTTTTGATAAAGATGCTGGGAGAAAAGGTCCTTTTCCTGCCAAAGTGCCTGTCCTAAGTTTGAGGATGGATGGATGGATGGATGGATGGATGGATGGATGGAATAAGACAAAAGAAATTATTGGAATCACTGACGCATTCCTTGTTTTTAACAGAAGGAACCGGGATTTTTTCCGGAAATAATCAACCAGGTCTTCCATGAAGTCCAGGGGTCCAACAATTGCTCTTTGCCTCCTAAAAATTGAGTCTTGGAGTGGTGCCAACTCTCAGAGAAATAAAGTGCTACCCAGTGGCAAGAAAACACAGTTTGATTTATTGTATACCTTTAAAGTGAGTGTTAAGCCTTTTCTATGTACATTAAAACCAGCAGCCTTTTAATTATGGATTGGTTATTTCTAGTAGCCTTAAGACACAATTATTATCTGTCCAAATGAAAAACCAGGTGGCAAGACTGGAATACAAGCTTGCTGGTTTTGCCCAAACAAGGAGACTCTAACAACTTTCAGGGAAGTTTTAGCTGCCTAAATACTGTAGGCATCTACCCTGCAGCTGGATACAGCCCTGGACATCCCCTGTGTCCAGAGCACAGCGAATGACACCGACTATAGTTTTTCAGCAAATAAATAAACAATTATTTAGGTTTGGCTGTTTTCACACCCCTTTTCTTTCCAGGAATGGTCTGAGTTAGAACTTGACTTAGAGAGATACTTCTGGAAACAGTGAAATTAAAACAAATACCAGAAAAAGGTTGAGCAAACCCGACTCTAACAGTTGTATCCATATTTTTGGGTGGCAGAGACAATACCAGGTGACCTGCATGTCTAGACAAAACTCCTTGAATTTCAACAATCCGATGTCATTAGCAACCTCTGCGAATGAGCTGCAGATCAGGAATTTCTCCAGGAATAACTCTCTGGCAAGTAAATATTTGGCAAGTATATTCAAATAGTGAATAAATCTTGGAGATACCACAATCTACTTGCGGGCAATTTGTTAACACAAGAAGAGATGGAATTTGTCAAAGACATCTTCGCCCAGGAATGACAGGCTCATAGGCTAATAGAAATTAATTTTCCATCTCTAATATTGGGCACTACTTCTGCCTGATATCACAGACCTTGACACTTCTTTGGCGTGTGATGTTGAAAACAGCCAGCTGCAATTTGTGTTTGTTTTTAAATTTACAGTTTAGCCAGGGGGTAGAGAAATGCTTCCTGTTGGGCGCGAATTCGCCCCTCCACTGGGCCCACACAGAGTCTGCACCATGCTTTGAAGTTCCTTGTAAAACCTCAAAGCAGCCTGGCTGTGAGGTGCAAGCAGCGCCTGGCCCCACCTGGCCCTGGAGGGAGGTGTGTCATCGGGTATGTGACCTCTCAGGACTTGGCTGGGGCAGGGACGGGTTGCCTTCAGCATGTTTGAGGTTAACACCTTGTGCTCTGCCTGAGTTTTCAAGTCTCCCATCATCACTGTTATGTAGTGGTAATGAGCCTAGTATGGATGATGGTATCCCCCTCCATGACAATCATAAATTGCATCCCTGATGCAAGTGCTATCTTAAAGAAATGATCCTGTATTCCAGGCCATTATCCAAGCACGATGGAGAGGCAGGAGGTGATGGCCAAGATTTACATACACGGAGCTCAGCACCTTCAGGGGAGGAGGGCAGCAGGCCAGGAAGATCAAGGCACTTTCTGAGTCACCAGCTCATCAACTGGGTCCTTGCCTCCAAGGACTGGAACAGAGGGAGTGGGAAGGGGGATTGCTGGGACCTCTTTCTCAACCTCCTCTCCCGTGGGGATCTTCCATCAGCCTAAGTGGAGTGCCTACTTCTGCCCTGCTGAGAAGCAGCCCGTTGAACCAGGTCGAACTCTGCTCCCTCTGCCATACATGTTGCCAGCAGAGACCGCACTGCAGCGGGTGCTCCTGTGGTCTTTCAGGGGAATGAGTAAATTGGATCATTTTAAGTGCGCTCCCACACAAATGCTTAGCTGGGATGAGTCACTGGGAGCAGGCTGGTAATCTCAGCAATGTCTCATGCCTGGCTGCAGTGCTAGTACAGCACTGAGGGGAGCACATATCTCCAGATAAGAGCACCTGCAGGGTATACTCTAGGAAAAAACACATTTGCCTTATTTTAGGGGGAACTTGTGCATAAAAAGCCCTGCTTGACTGGAAATATCTGCCTGAACATATGTACGTATTGACCAAGCATGATGGGACAGTGTTGTATAAAGCTTTCTCTAACATGATTGCAGGATGGTTATATTACAAGCAAACAAAAAGCCCTGTGGATATTATGCAAGCCTGTTCTGTGGAAAAATGATTCCAGGAGTGATCTAGGTGGTTTTAACACATTTTGTTGGAACTGTTTTCAAAAAGACCTTAACTCGTTGCAGCCAGGTGCATTAGTTTCTGCGAGTAGAAATGTACGGGGTCTTGAGAATGTCATGCATGTCAATAATAGAATCATTTTCTGATCCTACAGATATTATAGTCTTAAAGTCTCTGATGATCTGCTCTTCCCGGACTGAGCACAACTGCTATTCCTCTTGCAGAGCTGGGCACGACCCCTTGTCTGATGGGAGTCAGCTCCCCTTTTTAGCTACTGTGACAGAATTGAAAATGTGCCCAACAGGAAAGCTGGAGTGGGTTTGGCATTGACTCTGTCTCCCCTTGGCACTCTTGCTAGGGTAAATTTGCAACTGAAATTCCAAATTTGGCCAGAAAAGGAGGAACCATTTTCCTGGCAGCCTTCCATAGGTACTCGGGAGAGTGGATGGGGGGTGGTAGCCACGGAACAGATGGCAGTGTGGGATGAAGGTAGGTAAAGTGGTCAAAGATGTGCAATAAATAGATTTAACAAATATGTTACACCACAACATGTGTGACACATGCATGTAGTTTGCCACGAAGAGCATGATGCCAGGGCAATACCTCACTTACTCAAATGACTGGGTAATTGTGCCAAATGGACGAGCGCAGCCCTTCTGTCTTCACATTGTTATGTTTTTCCTGAGTGATCTCTTAAAGAAAGGCAGCAAAGTTGATAGCAATCTTTGAGAAACCGGCATATGAGAAGAGCCTCAGCCATTATAGTCTGAGGTGGGGATAAGGCTGAAAAGAGACACGATAGTCCTCAAATATCTACACTGTGTCGCAATGGAGAGTGGATGTTGATGCAAAGTGCAATAAACTCAAGACAATGCAAAAATATATATTAAGGGAAATACTTGGGGAAAAAAAAATCTACAGTGCTGAACACCTTTGCTATTTGTGGCCTACAGATGGCTCTCACTGTTTTTAAACTTACTGAGAGATGGCTTTTTATGTTGTACATCAGATGTTTGTTTTTTTCCTTGCAGTAGGAATGCTTCAAGTATGGAAAAATGTGTTCCTGAGCACATCTGCTAAGGTCCCATCCCTGGAGACTTCAGAGGCGTGATAGATAAAGCAACCTTGGTGAATATTCAGTAGGTAAAATCCTGCTGATTACAGGGAGCAATGCAAGATGAGCTGCCAGGTCTTTTATTATCTATGACTCCATGACTATTGGTAGTGAAGGGAGTTCTTGCACAAAAGCCTTTACTGGTTTATTTATGCCAAGGCTGCTTCCAGGAAGGGGGAATCCATCATGTCAGAGATGAATGCAAACACAGAGCTTTCTCTCTTGCCCCCTCTCTCATTTTGGACTGTCCTTTAGTCTGGCATGGAGACTGTGGTGCTCTGTGTATACTCTGCAACTTGATTTGCTTAAGAGTCTCCAGAAACAAAGAGACACTGAGGGCAGGATCACCTTAATATAGTAACTTGACTGTTTTCTGGGAAATGCTTGCTTGGTTAGAAGAGAAAGTCAGGGAGTAAAGGCCAAGTCCCATGAGAGTGGTCTGCAGTGATGCCCTGATGGCCAGGCAGGGAGCCAAGAGAAGGATGCTGATCCGGGTCCCTTCACCTGCAGCCAGGCCACATCATTCCTGTGACCCATTAGAGACCTCAAAGCCCTGGCAGATGCGTCGAAAGGTCATACCCAAACCACTGTTACAGTGATGCAAAATTGCCACAATATTCGTCAGGTCAATAATACCCAGGCTGAAAAGAGAAGGCCCACATAACCAATTTCATTTTCAATTTGGTGCAGGTAGCTTTAGCAATGCTCTTTGCCATCGCTTCCACATTTTAGAAGCCTGTGGCTTGCTGTGCTGCTTTCCATAAGGCTCTGACAACTCTCTAATTAAGGGATGGCAGAAGGCAGCTAAGCTCTGCCCGGCTTTGGCTGTGAGGGCTGTTTTGTAGAGTGGGAGGCAGAGCGCAGCAGAGGAGTTTGGCATCACGGCGGAAAGGCTCTGTGTCCAGAGGCAGGTCGTCACAGGACAACAGGCGTTTTGGATAGGGTAGCTACCTACCCAAAATGCATGACATGCAGAAGCTCAGTAGTTTGGCTACAGGATAGGGCTCGCAGTTTGCACATGGCCCACAGCAGATGATCCATCACGCTGAGCACAGAAAGATGGGTTTTACCCATGTGTTGGATGTGTGTGTGTAACAGCAGGGCTGGCTGAGGGTCCTTTCTGGTACTGGCAAGACAAGCTTCTTCGAGGCTGTGAAAAGCTGTAGCTCTTGAATTGCCCAGAGCATGCCCAAAATCTGTCTGTGCCCCAGCATGGAGGATCTAACATCTGGTATCAGCCATTGACTGAGGGAAGGACTTGAGGCCTTCCCTGCTGCCGTCTGTATAAACAAATATGCAGCTGCACTGACAGACACACATACAGAAAACGGCATCAGACATTTCAGCTGTCCCAGAGGTGACAGAACGGGCAAGCAGTCCTGGACACAGTGTGCAGGCGAACGCTGCAGTCCTGCTTTTGCCAAGGGGCTGCCGCTGCCGGAGCTCAGGGTGTGCCAGTCCTGCTCCCAGGCCGTATCGCGCTACGGGGCTGGGATTCAGAGGGGTGTGTCCAAACCCACATACGCACCCCCTCCCCCTGGTTTTGTAATGTTAGAGCAGATACAGAGCTTTGCATGCGGCAGCCCTTGAGGAGCGTTTCTTTTAGTGAAGAGACGGATGCTTCGGCCACCTTAAGCTGGGACGTGTCAGTTTGACGGCCCCTTCATGAGCTGCACAGACCAGCCTCTCCGAGAGGGGTTCAGAGAAAGCAAGAGTGAAGAGTGAGGGGGGGAAGGCAGCTGAGCAGCGCAGGTGCTGAAGCGACGGGACGCGGGAACGATCGGGTGTGCCGGCAGCATGGCACATGGAGGAGCACCCATGCTCTGATGAGCAGAGCTGCAGGATGGCTTGAAGGTAAATAAACAGAGCAATTAAGCCTGTCCTGCAGGCCAAAGGACTGCACAGCGCAGCCCTCTCGGTCTGATTCCTAAAATATTAAAGATGGACTCGAGGGGGTCTAGTTGATGAAGGTATCGGTTCCCCTGCCCTGTACTGATTGTTTGTTCAAAACCAGCAAAGGTTACAAGTCCTGCAGAGACAAACGGCACACAGGAAACAGAGACGCTCTGAAGGATGAAAGCGTGTAGCTGCCTTCAGCCCAGTGGCCCCAGCTACGGCGGCTGGGCACGGTGCAGGGGTTGCAGGCAGGTCTGGGAAGCGGCACAGCGCTCAGAGCTGGGGCTCTGGCGATCACCCCTCATAGCTCTGCAGCTTCACTTGCACCCGTGTGCATGGGTGGATTTTGCTGGAGTAGAGCTTGGGCTGCGAACACCTCTCAGCTCTGGGACCCTTCAAGCCTGAGAGCTGTGGTCAGCCACAGGTCTTGCTCTCCTGTGAGGCAGCTCACCCAGCTCACGATGGCTGCTTTCCAGCTTGTCTGGGGTGAGCAGAGCCTTTCAAAGGGTGCTGGCGCCAGGGGAAGGGATGAGGGTCACAGAGGAGAGCGTGGCTGACAGCAGCACGGATGTGGGCTGAGGGGAACCAGGTGGCTTCAACATCCCCCCGGCATTTGACAGAGCTTTCAAGCTTGGAGCGGAGCCTTTGTTTTCCATGTTTGCAAAAGCTGGAAGGTGCCTCAGGAAGGGTTAAATCCCCTCGTGGGGTGGGAGGCCGCTGCAGGCTGTGGCAGCCAGGCTCAGGCTCAGGCTCCCTGCCGCCCCAGCAGCAGCGACCTGGGTGCACCCTGCAGCGCTGTGCCCCAGTGCCGGCCAGCTGGCTCCCAGCCCTGTCCACAAGCGCCCAAAGTCGAAATCTTGAGCGGCCTCCATGCCTGTGTGAGGCCAAAAATACTTCAGCAGCGGTGACACATTCACGCTGTGCTGGGAGGGCGGCTGACAGCGAGTTCATGCGAGAGGGACGCTTCTGCCCACCTCCCCTGCCCCAGCTGTTTTCCCAGCGCACTATGGGGTGGCACTAGAGGACAATGCTTCATGTCCCCTGCAGCAGGGATTCACAGATCCCATCTACCCTCTGGGAGCTCACCTCCACCCACCTTGGGCTCCTTGTGCAACAGTCACCACAAGCCCCCCCGTCCCCGCCACGGGGCTCCCCTCCACCTGACCCCCAGCGCGGGACGCGGCCTGCGAGGGAAACAGGGAGCCTCTGGTGTTGTGAAACTCCCCACGGACAGAACTTGCTGCCCTGGTCTGGATGCCTTCAATCATACCATGAGGGTAGGAGGCCCTTCAGATTTTACCTTGTAGAAGAAAATCCCACAGTGCCTCATTTTCCATGTTTGGCCCCAAATGACCTCCAAAGAGCAGACTGTGGCATTTCAGAATCCCAGACGCTTTCAGGGGAAATGATGTGTTGTATAAAGCATTGTTTGAATTTATTTTTTTTTATATGGTGTGCCGTAATCCACGTGGCATCAGGCTCACACTGAATTATGACAAGATTCAGACACCCACGGTGCTGGGCTATGGAGCTATGCAGCATGCGGAAATAACCTGCACGTGGATGGATGTGAGAAATCTTGGCAAGGCAATCATCACTCCTGAAATCCCAGTCCATAGGAGGATTTTCTAGTCCACCCATAGAAGGTGCTGCTCAGGGGTGGCTGTCGCCTACTATTTATTGAAGGTTTAAGTCCCCAAAGATGAGGGAGAGAAGCTCAGTTTAGTATCTCTGCAGACAGACAGCAATATTCAGGGATCAATGGCATTGCCCACAGAGAGTTGTCTTCCGCCACATGAGATGTTTCAGGGTATCTTCTGGGTCCCCAGACAGGAATGCACTGGTAAATCCAGTGTCATCGCTGCCAACCCCGAGTGGATGACCTGGGGCACTTTTGACCATCTCAAACAGCATTACATTCCTTCATTTGAGACCCGAGACTGCAAATTGCTCCCTAAATTCTGCCCACTAACATCCACCCTCTGCATGAGGTAGATCTGCAGTTTCCTATTGCAAATGCAAGAGGGCAACCACACTGACACTTGTGGCAATAGCCATAAATTCACATTAAAAGGCTTCAAGTAATAGCATTGCTGTGTAAAGACAGCCTTTGAAAAGCTTGTTTCCAAATGCTTAGCAGCAGGATTAGAAGGTTGCTGGCTCTTAGCTGCAAGCTTTGCAGATGCTAGGGGCTGGCAAAGCAAAATCTGTATCACATGAAAAAGTTGATCAGGTCTGACTCTCTCCTGCCGTGAGATTATTTTTCTCACTACAAAGCACTTCTCCTCACCAGTAAGTTCAAAGTATGTATGGGCATGAAGATAGCGTATTGTTCACCAGCTCACTGTTCTGCTGAGCAGCCGCCTCGCTTGTTCTCCCTCTCAGGTTATAAACAGTGTTGAGAAGCTGCAAAATTGCTCACAGCTTAAATGACGAAATCATGATAACCTAGCCTATCTTACCCTACCGTGAGCTCTACTTTAATAATCCTGCTTAATCATTAAACCACAATAAGAGCAAGCCAAAGAGTTTAAGGCAAGAGCCAAGCCAAGGCGTATCAGAGCACTGTTCAAAACTTGAACCGAGCACAGTCAGCTAGAGACAGAGGAAGCCACATAAAGGGATAGCAAAGCTGTTGTGCAAAGGGTCAGAAAGATGTGGCAGAAAATTCGTATCTGTTGGTTGAAGGAGCCAGAGCCAGCTGTGAGCTGCTCCTGCTAGTCAGGAGTCTGCAGTGGTGCCCTATTTACATCCTTTGCCCAGGAGACCATCTTGTTATCTAGCACACACACTCCATTCAAGCCTTGCTGTTGACATAGATGCTTTGACTAAACCCTTCTGCCTGATGATTATTGAGTGTAACAGTGGTTGCTGGTTATTTTCCAGAATGCTTTACCCTCCACTGAAGGGTACAAAGACAGCAAACGGACACAGCTATTCTTTGCCCACCATGCTTCATATTGCCTTATAGCAAACTGATTTTTTCTAAGGACATTTCGTGCAGAGGTGAGCTNAGGAAAGGAGATAATATGAAAAAATAAAACTTGAGAAGACACACTGCTTCTGTCACTCAGCTGGAGACGCTGAGAGCAGGATTAGGTCAAGCCCTGCCCATGGATGCATCCAGGACTTGCACTGATTTCAGCACGATTATTCACATGTGCATGTGTGCATGACAGACAGAACAGATTTGGTCCTTATTGCGTTGACTTTTCCAGGATGCTCAATTTATTTGTGCATTTCAGGAAACAGACCAGTACAGTCAGACGTTCTGTACCTGGGTTCCCCTTCCCCCACCCTGAAACAGAAACAATTGTAGGCTAAAAGCATCACCCATGCCAGAAGATGAGAGAGCCAAACCCTTTCCAAGGCAAAGGACTCACCGAAATCACCGGGGTTTCACCTGAGTAAGAACTAACTGAGGAACTTCACCACAGCCTGTGACAATTTGGCTGAAGAGACAATGAGTCAATTTTGTATTTTCAGATCAAAATAATAGTGGGGATGGGGGAACGCTCTTGCCTCAGCTTCCTTGAAAACGAGGGGTGATAGGATTGGTATTGCTGAGATCATTCCGGAATTTGAGTTACCGTGCAGAAAACTGACTCACGTTTTGCAGTCCGAAATGGGACGTATTTTGTCTTCATGATCTTGCTACCACCTCTTGTAGGATTTGACTGCAGCATGGAAGCATCCTGATATAACTTTACAGTGCATCGTGTTGTTGTTACTGTGGTAACTTATTACTAGGACACCTTGTGTTATCTTTATTGCTGCAGTACCTGGTACAAATGTACCGCCGTTTGTCCGCACACACTGTTATTACTGCCTTATTCCCCAAACTAATTTACTGCAGCGTCCTGTTGTGTCTTATTGCTGCATTATCAAAATGCTACTTTACTGCAACGGCCTGTGTTACCTTATTGCTACATTTATCCTGGTATTATTATGTCAGCTTACTGCCACTTTTTATGGCTGCCCTGCTACCATTTTATTACAGTACTCTAGGGGATCTTAGTGCTGAGTTATACTGAGAGTACATTAATCCATTTGCTTTAGCGTAACACTGTCTGCACAAGCTTGTCGAACCTTCCTAGTGCTTGTCCTGGTGCCGTTTCGCCACAATAGCCACAAATGCTCCGGATACTCTATTATACAAATAACAGTGTACAGCCATATTTCACAGCTATTGCCCTGTAAGTATGGAAAGCTTTGTAGCTAGCTTGCACAGCGTGGACATCGTAAAAGCTTTCCAGACTGCCTTTCCTTGAAACAATGCCGTTCAGAACATAAACAGAGGTGGAAAGCTGATTTCCTAACTCATCTTCAGGACGATGAGGTAGTTGGAAGACATGGGACGCTTATAAAGCAGCGGATTACTGCTTTCAACACGCAGTGGGATACTGGTGAGTGTACAAGAGTAGCATCACTTGGAATAAGCAATGATGTCATTAAAAAGCAATAATTCAAGGATGCGGTTCATGTGGAAGTAGTTACATGTTAGTATCATCATATGTGAAGTAAAAGACATGAGAAAAGCAGTTCATACATGTTCCCAGGAGGAGGTCTTGTCTACTCTCATGTTTGTTTTAGAGAAATTTAGTCAGGAAATGAGGAGCAGAGCTTTCTTCTCCCCAGAGAATATGCAGCTCTGTCCACTCAGCTCACCATTACTGAGCTGATTAGCTTGCACGAGTGTGCATTTAAATGGCAAGCTGTTCAGCATCCAGGCCCCCTGATGTACACCCATATGCACGCTCTCTGTGCCTGTAAAAAAAAATTCCCTCCATGCACTCAACTGTTCAAACACAGCATGTTCCCCACAGGCAAAACACTGCAGCAGCCAACATGACCGTCCTGCAGAACGGAGCAGGAAAGACAGAGCAGGGCGCTTTGCTCATGGGGCAGCAGCACATCTCCAAGTTAAAGTCTGGCATTGCTGCTCCTGGAGCAGACCATAACCCAAATTCCACCTGTCCTGTGCACCCGCCAGCATCCTCTGGTCCTGCCCATGTGTGCCCCTATGCTGCAGGACACTGACGAGTACTTCCACGGAGCTACTCCATCCTTCCCCCAGGAGAAGGCCTGTCCAGTGCCAGGGACTCACTGCAAAGCAGAGACCCCACCGGTAACACTTTGCTGTCTCCGCTCCTTGCTACCCACCAGTTTCATGCTTTATGTGTACCTCCCCCTCAGGAACGCTCTGCAGACCAGTTGGGGGGTTCACAGGACAGACCTCCTGTGGGAAGTGCCTCAGCCTAGAGACTGGGCAGCACTGGCAGTAGATTAGCCTAGGGCGTGAGCAGCTGTTGGTTTACAGAGCTCCAGTGATGCGTGGCAATGGTGGGTTTGACACAGATAAAAACACCGCCAACAAGGCTCTGAGAAGAGCCAGCCTTTGCACTTTCCTAGGGGTGACGTGGGGGGACATGTATGAATGTGCACGAATGGACAACTGGGCCTGTGACGTGAAGGCCCGCTATTACCCGAGGGGACCCTTTGGCTGGGTGGGCATCAGAGGACAAATGGGTCCTGCAAGGACGGTTAAGTGCCAGTTTGGAGGGGACCAAATGTCCCTGTCAGAGGCAGGACACCACCTGAATGTACAGGCACATCCATGATGGTTCTGCTGCCCTGGAACACGCTTGTGTGCCAGGTACGTGCAGGATGAGTTTGGTCTGAAGACCTAAGACAGCAGGCTGTTTATGGGAATTAGACGTGAGAAGAACAAATACCATACGCAGTGTTCTACTGTACGTTCATGCAGGTGTAGAGAGTGCTATGGACCTTAGGTAAAACTGATAACAGGAGTTTTCTGGGAAAAAAAGAAGAGGTATCAAAATGAGAAATGTTATGGGTAAAGAGGGAAGGTCCTTTTTCTGACAGCAACTATGCTGGCCTGATTTTGTGCATACATAGGCCTTAGATATCAGGATAATACTTGCCTCAGAAGTGAGTATTGTCAATAGGCAGCTGTCTACTTAGCTAGATGGTTTTGCCTAGGTAGGAATGCAGACTTGTAGCCATATAGCAATTTCTACCACCTGCACAAAAAAAAAGCCAATTTACCTTGGCATGAGTGAAGAAGACCAAGAAATGCCTATTTTCACGTGTTTCAGATTCGAACTGCTCGCAAAATACAAGAGGTTTTGTGGCACTAAGTCAACTGAGACTTAAAATTTTCATACATAGGCAATATACTGTATGTGAATGCAGTCCATTTTCCTATATGCAGCTAGTATATGTGGGTTTTTTAAAGTCACTTCAATTCTGTCCTCATCCTAACCTCCGTATTCCCAACAGTTTGAAAAAAAAAGCTACTAAGTCATCTATTGCAGTTGTATTCACGGGCTGTAAGTCAGATGAGTTTTAGTGGAAGCTCATTTTCTCCAGTGGTACAATTTCACTCTTACAATGGTGCTTCTCAGCGGAGTCAGTTATCTGCGCTTTATATCACAGCTGGGTGTGCTGCTGTTCAGGAAGGCTTACCTGGCACCCAGCGCTCTGCCCGTTCACACCCTGCTTCCGCCAGTCCCATCTCCATCAATTCACTCCTCACTGTAGACTAAATTTTGACACCTGCCCACATCAGAATTGCCTTTCCCTGTATACACGTGAGCAGATTTTGGCCCTCTGCGATTGGAGTTCGAGTCCAATTCTATCTACTTGGAGTAAAGTTTGAACATCCATCATTGAGTAAATATGCAAAACCTTAAATAAATAGAAAATCAAATACAATATAAAACAACTCACTTTTAAATACCGTGTGTGTGTGTGTGTTTGTGTGTGCATTACACATCTAAAACATGACTTTCTGAGCATCAGGCAGAGTCTGATCACATTTGCACTACACGCACATGCAGAGTGATTCCGCCGACATCAGAGGATTTGCACCAAGATCAGAGTCTGGCTCCGTGGGGCAGATCCTCGGGTGATGAAAACCACTCACGTTCTCCTGTCTTCAGCTAAGGATCTGGCCATCATCTCTGGACATGCTACATGCTATTGGAAGGACAGCGAGTGGTGAACTTAAATAGTGCCATTTTTTTTTTTCATTGCTTTATAAGAAGACATAGGAAAGAAAAACAAAGCTAAAGTCAATGAATCTGCAGGAGAAATGCATTTGAGACTTTGTGAGATGGAGAAGGAGCTTCCAGCAGATATTTTATTGGATCCAGATGGCCACAAGAAAGAGAGCAAGTGGGACTGCGGCGCCATCTATTACAGCCATGTTTGTGCCAGTGAGAGAAGAGATAAAGGAAAAATACCGATCTCTCAGCTCTTCTTTCTCCAAGTTGCAGTTGGGTCTGTGTCCTTAAATAACAAGACAGCAAGCCCTTCCTTGTCAACCTTCTGCGTATGGTGAAGTGTGCTCTTCCAAACCCTGGTTGGAAACAAAGTACCTGCACAGAGCTTGGTGTCCTTATAAAGCTGTACAGGTAGGAAGGTGTTAATGTAAACCGAGAAGAGAGGTGCTCCTCCGGCGGCGCGTGGCTCGCTGCTTGCGCTGGCTCAGGCTCTCTCCCCTGCGGAGACCTGCTCTCCCCGCAACGCCCCATCCCCGGCAGCGGTCCCGGGTGTCTCTCCTGCGGGGCGGCCGGCTGAAGCCGTCAGGAGGACTGCATCAGGCCCGTGAGGCGCTTGCTCACCAGAGACTTTCCCTGGAGGGAGGGACAGACAGACAGACAGAGAGACCCGGAGGCGTGAGTGATGCCGTAGGACGGTTTGGCTGCGAGTGAGGGGGCATCTGTCTGCCCTGGCCCTGCCAATGGGGAGGCGGGTGATGGGGGGTGAATGTACCCCCAGTATTTCGGGTGCCTGCGGTTTTGCCCCAGGCGGGTGCTTTGGCAAGGAGGGGTGGTGGCTAGTGATGTCTGGGTGGCTAACGCTCAAGGCAGTCAGCTGTGCCCTGGGATGCTGTCTCGTCAAGATGTTTCCTTTCTCTGTTAGACGGGAAATGGCCAAAGCAAAGCCCTGTCCTACGCTCGCCGCTGCTTGTCCTGCCGGCGCTACCCCAGGTCAGGAAGGGCCGCAAAACCGAGGCCGCAGCTCCTCCGGGGATGCCCTCCCTACAGCCTGTGAATCAGCGTCACCTGCACATTGCCCATCAGAAACAGATCTAGGAAAAAAGTGATTTTAGGAACAGCTTAGCCTGTCCCTGCCCTGCCGCCACCCCACTTTGCCCACTCCTTAGTCTCATCTCCTTGGCTGCTGCTTGTCCGGTCCTGTCCGGCCTCCCTGCCCTCTCCTCCCAGCCACCATGCAGGTGCGTGGCTGTGGCATCCTTGCTTGCATGCTGCTGGCATCCACATCAGCTTTCCCACTGGCTGGCAGGAGCAAGGACCAGGGAGACGGTCGCCTGCACGTCTGAATCCCTTCCCTGGTTTAGGTCAAGCAGCCCCTGCTTTCATCTGGAGCAAGGGAGGACCTACAGCAGGTTTTCTCCACTTGCAGACAGTAGGAAGGGTATATCCCCATAGGGGTCACTGATGGCTTTGCAATTACTGAGCCAACAGTGAAAAATTGTTTCAGGTATTGCACCAGATGCTGTGCTTCTTTGGTTAGCTTTCGTCTTGGAAAATGATGGGGTTTTTTTAAAAGAAAAAAAGTCTTGTTTGAAATAAACATCCAGGGAATACCAGAGAGCTGTGGAATACCTAACAGATCTTAAACAGCCTCCTCTGCGTTACTATATTTAGCCAAGATTTCCTTTGCAATAGAAAGTCTTACTAATTGCTGTTTGAAAGAAAGATCCACACAAAGAGCAAGAGAAACAGATTGTACAGTGAAAACGAGTATGTGCAAAGTGTAGGAAATTTTGAAATGTAAAATTTAGCAGGTCATCTGAAATAAGCCTTGTTGAACAAGTTCACATTGTAAGAAAAAAGAAACCCCTGCCCCCTGCTTTGATTTCTAATCCCTTCCCATTTAGGGCTGTACCAGGAGGATGTAACAGTTCTTTACAGAAGCCTCATTTCATTACTCAGATGCGCGCCTTTTACCAAATAATTTGCTCAGCTGCACAAACACACACTGCCTAATCTGATCGCTTCTGTACATCGGCAGTTGGCTGCTGAAAACACTGTCGTCATTTGGACTGTCCTGCCCGGGACGAGAGAGCCACCGTCATGGCTCTGTGGCTCCTCTGGCTCTACAACAGAGCTCGCACCGAGGGCAAGGCTCGGGAAGGGCCAGCTCCCTCCTGGAGCTCAGCAGACACGCCAGCGCTGCTGCTGTTTAAGGAAAAGGTGCCTGCTTTCACTATAAATCAAATCCTTGATTATTATTATTTTTAAGTGCACTTCTGGGAAGCTCAGCTCCAGGANAAAAAAAAAACGAGTAAGCCTTGGGTTTGTATAATGACTAATTCAGTCAGACTCTAACTAAGCTGTGACAGGCAGTTCCCCTTGTTATCTTCTCACAGGCAGGCAGCTTGGGGGTATGCCAGCTCCCTGCGTCAGGGTCCAGCGGGGAATGAGGAGCAAACACTGTTCCACATCCAGCCCCAATTTCGACATGCAGCCGTTCAAAGGGGGAAGGGGGAAATGCCAGTGCCAGGCTGGGCCGAGGGGGGGGCAGCTGACAGAAAGGCTGCCCTGGAGAAGGCGGCGGATCGGAAATGGAGCTGATGGCCATGGTCTGCGCAGAGCAAAACCTCGCTCACTGGTTTCCCGCTGAGCAACTGCTTTCCGTCATGGGCAAAGGCGGTGGGCTCTGTCTGCAGCTCCTCCTGTCTTGCAGGAAAGGTGTTAGCCCAGGAACCCAGATCTGCTTGCTGGCTCTGCAGCGAAATCCCTGCCTGCAGGCTGGGACGAGTCCCCAGCACAGAGCCTGGCTGTCCGGGGGGGATAACCGTGTCAGGGGAGTGTGAGGTGCCGTACAGCCTCGCACCTGGGGACACGCAAACAGATGGGTGCGAGAAGCTCTGTTTTAAGACAGAAAGAAGCAGGCAGCGATGTTGTCTGCTTGGCGGTCATACCTACCTCTGTGGTAAGACAGATGGTGACAGGATCCCTGGAATCACACACAGGGATTAAGGCTGTGAAATTTTTGGCTACAAACAGGAGCGCTGGGGTGTAAGTAAGTGTAAAGTTCAGCTCTGGTACCAAAGTGGCCCCCAACTACAGCATACTGGTGGAGGGGATTTTGTTTCAATTCAACACAGAGACAAGCATCAGCCTCACAGCGTGGATCCGAGCGACACGAACATCTGCGGGCTGGGGGAGCGTGGGATGCAGGTGATGGTTTTGGGATTCTCTCATTTTAGGGATTCTCAATAAAAAACAGGATCAGGAAAAAAACCCCGCATTTCATTAGGAAAACTGGTATCTGCCTCCCGTTATTAAAATGCACAACAAGGTAGTAAACTGTACTGTCACAGGTGGAAATGCTGGATGGGATCCACTTGCTGAGGTAATGAACAGGACTTAGCTCCTTTTCAGAGAACTGCTGCTGATTTACACCAGTTGAGGGGCTGGTCCACGGCATCTGTGTTTCTGGTTCAGCCCTCCAAGGCTTCTTAGGAACAAAGTCCAGCAGGAGACACAAGAGGTTTGTGCTAGCTGACTGATATAAGCCAAAGCAGAGCTGGAACGACAGCTCCTTCGGAGGGCGCAGCGGACCACTCCCCAGCCAGCCAGTGCTCTCCCCAGGACCCCCAGCCTGTCCATCCAAACCCACCTGCCCGTGCTCGCCGGGAGGCCTCCACGGCCGACCAGTCCAGGCTGGCATCAGTGTGCCTTAGCATCATCGCTCTCCTGTGTCTAGAACAGAGGCATCCAGGTGACCAGGCAAGGGTGGCTGCTGCCTGCCTTGAGACAGCAGAGGTGAGATGCACCCCTGCATTTTTTGCGATCCCGCACGGTGTGAGCACCCGAGTCAGTCAGGTGAAAGGCTGCTCTGAGAAGCTGGAGGTGGCTAAAATACTTTGTAGTTGGGTGCAATACGTGCCAAAAAAAAATCAGGCCCAAGAGGTCATGTTGGGTCTCATCCGACATTGGCTGGGATTCCCTTGGGGAGATTTCTGACCGAGTGAGGAAGCTTCAGATTATTACGATGTGAAAATTAGGCACAAAGAACTCCTCGTTTCTTTAAAAAGGTTCAACCAAAGAAATTATTTTTTCCTTCCGCACATCTTTAGTTAGCACGAAACATGAAATGTGAGGCTGCCCTCACATTTCTGCCCCTCCTTTCCCCACTCAAAGGAAAATGTCAACAATTTCTGCCTTATTTCTAGGAGAAATTTCATCTAAGCTGCGCTGGCAGGGGATTTGAGAGCATATGATTTCAAGCTCAGCACACTACAGTGCTTCTTTTACTCTGTCGTACGCATACGCTGAATAACTCAAGGCAAGATTAGACGTAAGGAGTAAACTTTTTACACGGGGTCTAAAGCTTATAAAGAAATCCCCAGTCCTCTAGTTGCAAAATATTTGTCGCTACTAATTAGGGTTACGACAATTAAAAACCCAGACTGTTGTCGCTCAAACAGCATAGCACAAGCAGTAGGGCATATGTTGTGGGGCATATGTTGTGTGTCTTGTTGGATGCAGGAAGGCTTTCTTTTCACTCATGCCCTGCAAGCAGCTGCGCTGTAACACAGCTTTCAGGCAAGGATCACGTGCAGCTTCAAGCACGCCCTGGTAAAGGTGATGTCCGGTTCTCTCTATGCAGCTGGATGACCGATTATTTTTTTTTTACCCCTCAACACTGGCATGACAGGAGCCTCAGTTTTTAAAGGAAGTGTAAAATCTGAATTTGGAGTAACCTGAGGAAAATGTCAGGGAATTCTTAAAGAACCTTATGAAACCGCCCCCAGAATTTGATTTCCAAGTATGCGGCCCATCCTACTGCTTGGGTACGTGCTGGGAAGAGGACCAGTACTTGCGGACCGTCATGGCTCTCACGTAGGCCTGGTGAAGTGAAGATTAACCTGTAGGTCATGGGAGATGCTTAGCATCTTTGATGACTGAGGCTTTGCTAAGCAGCTATTAAACTGAAGTGTA
This sequence comes from Anhinga rufa, assembly GCA_013400875.1. Lineage (NCBI taxonomy): Eukaryota > Metazoa > Chordata > Aves > Suliformes > Anhingidae > Anhinga > Anhinga rufa. Next base: position 2,787 of record VZTV01012504.1, on the reverse strand, counting down.
AAATGCTATTAGCAGCTATTTTAATGAAGCAGAACTCAGCAATTTAACATAGGCAAGAAGCCAAGTAAGAGAAAAAAAAATATGTTTGGGATTTGACACAAAAAGAGAAAGCACTCCTTTCAAACCTCCCGTATGAGCCACCGGAGTTTCCATCTTGCTCTTTGCTTTTATCTACCAAAACCAGCACTTTGCACAGTTGGGAGAGAAGGTAAAGGCTGTAAACTATGATTAATAATTTTAAATAGAAAGTTTAGTTTTGTCCAGTACCTGTGGCTTCACACAGCGATACCGCGCTCTGCCCAGCACCGAGTGCAGTTTGTGTATCTAACATGCAGGCATTCACCACCACCACCAGCATGCACGAGCCAGCACTCCCATGCATGCCGTCACAACTCACCTGAACACCCAGGCAGGCAGGATTGATCCCATGGGGAGCTTTGTGGCTGCGGCCACGGGGGAGAGGAAGCTTATGGGGAGCTTCTGGTACGGCAGCAGAGGCTCCCCGTTTTGCCATGTCAATACAGACCAAAGTGCTTTCATGCTGCCTGCTCCCCTCCAGGCTCTCCACACACCAGCTCAGGACAGTGTCTGCTACAGATGACTCCACTTCTCACTTTCTACCCCTCTTTTGTGCTCAGGGCTGTCCTTTTCCCAGCCTGTTGCCCAATCTGCTCCAGCCAGAAGCATCGCCTTCCCGGAGGAGGAGCTAGCTCATGGGGAGCAGCGTTGCCCCCTCCTTCTGTAAGACCCCCCGTGGAGGACTGGGGCCGGTCTGCATCTCCACTGGAGATGAGCAAACCCTACTTCCATCACCTTGAATCTGAGGTTCTTTACATGGTGACAGGCACTGCTCAGGTCTCCTACCTTTTAGCTAAAGTACTACAAGAACTTTGGCAGCAGGCAGACAACGTCCTGCCACCAAACTTTATTTCTGAACAGAGACATTGCTGGGGCCCTAGTCCTGCCAGCACTGTTTGGTTTTCAATGTTATATTACACTGCAGATCTTGGGGAAATTTTATTTTTGTGTCGTTTTAAAAAATATTCTTTTTATTAGGTTTTTTTTTTCATGAAAAGATACATTGCAAACATAAGATAAAGTAACATAAATTAATGAAGTTAAATGTGAAACAGAGTTAAAAACATAAATAATAAAGGAAAATAACTTAGTTCAACACAAAAGAAGCACAGACACGTGAACTATGAACATATATAACATAAACTGGTGGACAATACCACCGATGACATGCTGACACAGACTGAAAACAGGAGCTGCAAAGTGGCTGTAGAGGGTACGCGGGGGAGCAGCTGCTCCCGGCATGCAGGATGCTCACCCATTCTCACCAGCACGGTCTCACAAGTTACCCCCAGACTCCTGCAGACTGGGCCCCGCTCCTTTCGTAAGGCTTGACTGACAAGTTACCTGAGCTTCCCACCATGACTGCTTACCGCAGTGAAGCTGAGCAGCCATGGGTTAGGTTCCTACATTTGATACTGCTTTTTTTCTCTTCCAGCTTAAATCGCTATGGGAACAGTTCAGAGCTGCAGTCCAGTTAAAATCAGTATGGTCATACCCATTTTATTTTGTGAGGATTTCCTATGCTTCCCAAGCGCGGCATCACACTTTGCTTTGAGAAACACCAGCACACCACTGCATATGGCACAAACTAGGAGCTGACACAAGCCCTGTACTCACCCACTCCTAGAACAGCTTCGTAACGGTTGGAGCTCTCCTCCACCACCCCACCAGCACCAAGAGGAAGATCCTCTTCTGCTGTGGAGCAATTTGGGCTCCTTATATCTGAGAATGTGTCCGAGTCAATTTTGGCATTAGCTGAAGCAGCCTACGGACTGCTTGAACTTACCACACTGCCAGGTGGGCAGCCTTGGGCTACGGATCCAGGGCCTGTCCTTTCCTCCAGTAAAAAAAATGGGAAGATGGAGGTGCAGATGGATCACTGCAGCCAGTATACAGTGGTGCAGTAGAGTGTTTTTTCAAGCCACCTCAGAAAACGCCCTTACTGCATGTTGCTGGTCTAGCTCTCAGGCAGGGTGCGATTCTGTTCTTGCCTTTCTGTGCAATGGACCCTGTTTAACTGCCTTCAGTGGGGCTGGGAACCAGACATGTAAATACCTTGCACAGTCAGAGGAAAACAGAAACACCACTGAAATACCAAACCTCTCTGGAGGATCGGAATAAGCTTGGCTGAAATCACAGCAGGGTCTAAGCCTGCCCTCCCCCCCAACACCTTGCTAAGGTCCTGCAGCTAGCAGCTAGACCTGTCTGTAGCAGGAAGGTACCCAGTTTTATCTTCCAGAGTTTGTGTCTGGCTGGAATAAAAGACAGTAAATGAATAGTAAGTATATCCTGAGCTCCACAGAGTGCCTTTCATCCAGAAGGATCCCAAAGCGCTTCATGAACGGTACACACAGGGATCACTCACCCACTGCTGGAAGGTAGCGACCTCGGGGGCGAAAGGCAGCTGCCATTCTGCGCCAGCAGCACTACACAGCGGTGTTTTTAGGAAGGGAAGTAAAGAATAACTTATCCTCTAGAAATGATGAATACTTATCCTTTAAAGGAGCCCCTGTATACAGAACAGACTACACAGCACACACACAATACATGCAAGCCACCACTTACCAAACTGACGAGCATGCAGCGCAAGCCTACACAGCGCAGACGTTTTCCGGGTAAGGTACTATGCCGATACCAGGAATGGATGTGACATATTCAAGCATGCAGCAACCAGTCAATACACGCACTGTGCAGGCCACGCACCGGGTC
>VZTV01012501.1:0-10125 GCA_013400875.1 Anhinga rufa | reverse complement strand
CGGGCCGCCAGCGCGAGGCGGGCCGTTGGGAGGCGGGAAAGGGCCGCCCGGGGCCGGGCGGGCGGCAGGTGGGGCTGAGGGGGGCTCTCCGCCGGGGGGGCGGCCGCGGGCCGCTGCAGGGACGCGCCCGTCCTGAGGGGCTGATGCCTGAGGGGAGAGCGGCGGCGCGGCGGGACGGGGACCCTGCCTTTCCCGGCGCCTTCTGGATCAGTCCTTAAATCTCCGAGGGGGGAGGGAGGGCTGCGGCAGCGTGAGGCGGGAGCAGCCTCTGTCGCTTCGCTCGGGCACCGGCTCCGGCAGAAAGCGCCACCGGGTCGGGCGGGGGCGGGCTGGGCGCTGGGTGCACCTCTGCTGCTGCTGCTCCCCCGGGGGTGCTCGGTACGGGGCCTGCGCTGCCGGCAGCTCCCCTCGGGGTGGGGGGCCGTGCAGGCAGCCTGCACAGCAGCCCTGGGCATCCTGAGCAGGGTGTTCTGCTTCACGGTCACCCCCTGAAACGCATCTGCTGCCGGGAAGATAAAGCGAGTAGGCACTCTGGGGAGCAGCCTGGGCACAAGAAAGTTTTCACGAGCCCTGCTCTGTCGGTCTCCCTCCCTTGGTACCTCATAGTTGTACCGAGATAAGGGAAGAACTGGGAGAGAGCTTTGTCCAAAGTTAACACATCAAATCCAGGAAGCCTGTGGAGCTGTGCAGTGATGAATTTTTAGTTTGCCCTATTTTGACCACGGAGACACAATGTTATGAAAAAATGATAGAAAAATTGTCAAGATAATAGCTTTCTGCTCTGCAGAACTACTTCGGGCTTGAAAGCGATTGCTCTAAGCTTGAGACCCGTTCTGGAGAAATTTCCTCCATGCAGTATAATTTAATTTTGCTTTTTAAGTTGAGTTTGTACTTGAGATAATTATGCTAATGACAGACATGCTGCTGCATTATTCCTGTCTTGTTTTGTCATAGGAGGATTTCCTCCTCAAATCACTCATAAGTTAGTAATGAGTTGCCACAGAAGAAAAACTCTAGTGTGCAGTTCTGATGGTTTATAAAAATATTAATGTGTTAATTTTTGAGGAACAGAAAAACTCAGTTTCTTCAATACGGATGTAGATAACAGATGGATACTGTCTCTTGTACTAACTTTAATTTATTTGCTCTTAACCTACTCTAATGTTTTTCTTTCTAGCAAGTTCCGGTGCACCGCAGTTTGTGGAAGAGAATGAATATAAACTCCCAGAGAACCTCTTTTTAATTAACAACAACAACAACAACAACAAAACAAAACCAAAAAACCAAACCCCAAAAAGTCCTATATGCTTTTAAGCCTTAGTCTTTCTATTGTCTGGAGGAAGATTAATTGCATAATTGCAAAGGATGTCTCTCAGTATGTATTTGGATCCATAGCAGTTATATATGGAAGGAGACATTTCTAAGGAGTAAACTATTAGTACTGCTCTGACTCACAGGAACTCTGCAAAGACTCGTAAGAATCGCAAGAGATGCCGAGTCATGGAAAATCTAAACAAGACTGACTTGCTCAGGCATGAGCTCTAGGCCAAGCTAAAGAAGTTGAGAAGAGAGCTTAGCAGCTGAGAACCTACTTGTGTGCTGCATCCCCAGTGATATGAAACTGCCATCTGGCCCCTTCAGTCACCTACTTAAACAAAAATTGCTTGGAAAAATGCATTCTCAGACCTTTCTCTTAGATCTGTCACAGGCAATTGTGTATCCATTGCCAATTAGTAACATCTATGATAACGCATTACATGCTGTGAAAGTTTAATAGGTCTAATTGCATCTGCAACCCTAGTGCAGAGACTTTCAGGTTAAGAGCTTAGCGGTGGCCAGGGCCTTAATATTTGAGTTGCTTGTTGAAATACTGCGGCATGTGCAGAAGGTCATTTGATCATCACACCGATCGCTTCTGGCCTTAGAAATATGGTCATTTATAAGCGATTAAGCAGAATATCTGTGGGTTCGCATGAGACCCAGGAGGTCTAAGTTCAGGTACCTGCCAACATCAACTGCAGGCTGTGTAGGCAATGCGGCACCTCTAGCTGAGACATTACCAACTTGTAATACCATCACTTTGCTGCTGGAATGGACCCGTGGCCTTTAATCGACACTCAGGACTTGTGACTTTTCTTACTTTAGGTTAAGGATGCCTCTGAATATGAATCGCGTTACTACTGAAGCTCTCTGCAGGTCATCAAGGGAGAACTAGTTTGAATCAAGTTTGACACCTTCATTTAATTTTGCTGCATTTTACACGCACAGCGTTCTTGGCAACTGAACTGCTGGCTGCTTCAGGGAAGCGGGATGAAGTTATGTAACAGCTCTGTCTGGGAAACCCCACCGTCTGTTGAAGATGAGACAAGTGAGCCAGATCTCTGATGGGCTAGAAGCCTGGCTGTTTGCTAGGTGAAATTCAGCCCCAGAAGGGGTGTGGAGCCCAGCAAGTGGACGGGCAGCAGAAAAAACAGAGTCAGAAGGAGAGAGCAGGGCACGCCTGTGTTTAAAGGGGTGCCAGAGCCCACGTTGGCACTGGGTACAATGAGGGCTGTGAGTGGCGTGTATAGACTAAGGCAGGAGAAGCGAGAGGCACCAGCTGGGCGGCGGTGGGATTAGCAGTGGCTACGAAGGGACACTGGGTGCTGTTTAGTCTGAGGAAGGGATGTGTATTTAGGCTGGAGAAGCCCCTTTCATGGGATGTATTGGCAGTGATTTGGATATGGTAATTACTCTTCTGTAATATGGAAATGAGAGTGTTCAGAATTAACATGTTAAGCTGTTAGACAATATGAGGAACATAAAATACACCATATTTGTTAATCAGCACTAATCTTTTTTCTTAAACTCAACACACAGTATTGTAATGCATTTCATAAGCTAATTCTTTGTTCCGGGAAACAAGCATCTGAATCTCCCCTGATAATGAAATGCAAACCTTAACTGGTTAACGTGTTGTGAGTTAATCAGAACAAAACTATGACACTACATTTCCTTTCCTGGCTGTAGCAGCTGAAAGAAGCTTGCTGATTATCAGATAAGGTTAATTATTACAGCCATACGCACATATACCCTAATATGCTCCAAGATGATTGTATAATCTATATACACACAGGTGATCTGCTACAACTGGCAGGAAAGAGTTAACAAACAGACTACTAAATTTAAGTACCAGTGCCTGTTCTTGAATGTTTGCTGCTATATGACTTTGTTACAGGACCAAAACCACCTGTCTGCTTATTTATGATTTTGTGTGAATGATACATGTACTAATACATATATTTTTCTATTTAATGTGACTATTATTAAGAATTTAGAGTTCCCATTAATTTCCTTCCATGTGTTTCCAGACTTGGAGCCTTCATGCAAGGTAGAGGTGAAGGTGCCAATTCTTTGTGGTAGGAAGTCAATACCTTTGGCAGGGGAGATAGATACAAACAAGTCATGTCTGTGTATCCAACCGTAACTCTCTATCACAGAATAGGTTGAAATCGTTAAGTACCTTTAAACCTCTATGACTTCTTGCAATGCAAAAAATTAGGACCTGGTAGTTCCCCTCTCCTCTCCCCAGCTGCCTTTTCCTATGAGCTCAATTATGCTGGAAAATTATATTTCTCTGTCTGTTTTGGCTGATGGGTGAAAGTTCAGCTCAAAAGCTATGAGAGGAAGAGACAGATCCCCACACAGATCAGATCATAAGGTTTTATTGCCATGGAAAGCCAGACTGAGTCACTCAATTGCTGAGCCATCAGGGGATCTGTGGCCACCAGGGAAGGTGGCGGGGTGCCTGGTGTCTGTTGCAGATCTTTCCCAGGCTGTGGCTGGCTTGGGTGTCACCTCCGCCCTGGGGCAGCTTGGCAGTCCCCACCCTTCAGTGCCAAATCGGGCTGCCTTGGGATGGGCATGTTTTGCGCCGCACGGGCAGTAGCCACAACCATTTGACATTCAAGACGAGCCAGAAGAGGTGGCATTAGAAGAGATCCTATGGACATTTGGCATCAGTAGCTGTGGCCGAAATACAGAAGCAGGGCTGGGAGCGGGACCTGGATGCAGCAAGGACCTTCCCTCGCCATGCTGCAGGGTCGCGTGCTTTTGAAGCTTGCATTCACGGTGATAGAGAGCCCCAGCTCTGACAAGGGACAGAGAGGAGCCACAGGTGGGTGGCTCAGGTAAACGGCAGTTACGACATGCACATTTGAAATCATACCAGTAGAGGAAGGTACTGAATGAGTCTCCCATTTTTTGAGTGCTCTGCTTAACTGCTGTATCCCTATCATTGTTTTGTCCCTTGGCTCTGACTTATCTGTAAAAAGAGTAGGCAATTTCCCTGCATCCAAATCAAGGAAGGCGCTGATGGTGTTTAACCTGAGGCTACAAGTTGGTAGAAGAGCTTCAGATCTTCAGTGTTTCCCATTGCCCAATTCAGGTGCAGCCCTGCTCAGGGTTGGAGGTTCACAGGAGGCCACCAGCCCCGTTTGCCTAGCGGATAGCATCAGTAGGCACTCCAGCTGGTTTGAGAAATCCCTTCTGGGAGCTGAGCAACTGGCACAGCTATGCCTCAGCCCTTTTATGGGTCTGAGCTCAAGTAACTCGCCAAAGGTCACATAAGGAAGCAGGTAGCTCACTAAATCACATGTCCCTTTAATCAGCCTTGCACCTGAAAATCACTTCCAGCTGCTGCTTTTACTGAATCCTTCACAAAGGTAGCATTACACCCCCAGTGATTACTGCATACTGAAATTAAATTGCTCTTTGCATTCTGAAATTAATGGTCAGCTCTGTGTAAGGTTATCATTTCATTACTCTTCTCTGAGTGGGATATAGTTTGCTTAATGTCCCATACCATAAATCCTAGGTCTTCAGGTAAATAACTTTTCAGTGAAAAGAAGTGAAAAAAGGATCAATGCATTTAATGCAAACCGGTTTTAAAATTATTAAAACAATTACTGACGTATTACATGGTGACACCAGAAGGCCACCGTGATAGTTGGTTGAGGCCCTGTCTGCCTGCACCCCATGCAGTCTCTTTGCCCTGGACAGCCCTTGATCTGAGAGGTAAGGGGCTATGGATATCTTTCAGCTGGTTTCTGTATCACAGAGACACAGTGTGCAAACTTTCTCTCTGTCTTGCCAGGTTACCTTTAGTGAAAAGCGCTTAAGTACCTCTGCTTAGCTTGCTTAGACTCATCCTAAGATGAATCAGGACCTTACAGTGTCGGATGCTATTCAGGCGTGAGACCACACATCTCTCACACAGCTGCAGTCTCCATTGGTTCAGTCTAGAGTTCTTTGTTTCTTCTGTGGAATATCGAGAAAATACTGACACACAACCATTTCTGCCTAAAATTCACAGAAAAAGATTTGTTGTTCCATAAAACCGTCAGTAGTTTAACTCCAAGAAGGATGCACTCCATGCTGTAAATATTCAAAACTGCTCTCTAGTGATCGTTTGTGACCATTTCGTTGTGCAGCACGGTTCAGCAGCGCTGGTTTCCTCCAGGGACCTGCCACCTGAAAGTTCGGCTTTTTGAATTGTCAGTGAAATAGAACACCATGTATTTTCTTACACACAAATGGTTCTCCTCCTGATTTCAGTCCCAAACCAGGACAGCCAGCCTCCCTCAATCATTTAAAAATTTCTCTTGAGACCAAACATGGAAAACACGAATTTGAAAAGCAGGCTCTTACCTGGAAGTTACGATCATAAATGTTATAACAGAAGTCCCGATATGACCCTAGTGTTGTGCTACCCAGAGAATTCTGTAAGAACATTTACAGTCAGTGATGCAATCTATCCACAAAATATCCTCCGATGGAGGAATAAAATCAGCAGATGGACAGGCACGAAAGAAAAAAGAAAGCCCCGTACTTCTTAATTTTGTAGCACAGTAGTCCTGGCAAAGACTGCCATACACACTCCTGACTCGTTTCATTACTCTGCCCTGTACACCCTGATCTTACATGATTGTCCCTGGATTATAAAGCCAGAGGGACCATTAGATCATCTGGCCTGACCTCCCGTGTGTTGCAGGCCGCTAAACTGCATTCATTACCCTTGTATTGATCCAAAGGACTTCTGCTCGGCTAGAGCTTGTGTTCCAGAGAAGCACGCGGTATTGATTTGAAGACAACAAAAGACTGTGAATCCACCATTTCCACTACTATTTGTTTAAATATTATCCTCTTGTCCCTATTAATTTTTTTTCCTTATTTCTAATTGGATTTTGTCTGGCTTCGTTTTCAAGCCATTGGTTCCTGTTATGCTTTTCTACCCTAATCTGCAGGGCCTTTCGAGTGTGGCTTTTTCCCATGGCAGTACTGGAACTGTAAGCAAGTCACCTCTCGCACATTTTAACAGACTCGGAATAAGAGCCTTTGTTCCTCACTAAAAGCCGTTTTCTGATTCTTTCAAATGACCTTCTGTTTTTTAACAGCTTCTCCAATTTTCTCACGTGTGTTTTTGAAATAAAGATACCCAAGCTTTGTATTTTGTTACTGTACCACTCACTAATGCTTTATGCAAGTGCAAAATCATTGCCCACCACTGAGCTGCACTCCCTTAGAAAACTGCCTGCAGAAAGGTTCTCCTTCAGCAGAAGTAAATTTGAAACTTCATGTAGAGATTTGTAATTGCATTCTATTTTGGGTTTTTTAATTTTTCGCAAAGCAAATTATCAGACAAATTGTATGTATCAATCAAAGTGTGTATTTTGATTTCTTCAACTGGCCATCCTTCCATGAAGCGCTTGGTTTTGATAAATTCAGCATTTCAATCAGGATGGAAAAATATATTGCAGAAGTTTCCAGACTGCTCTGCTCCTTGCTTCTGACACAGCGATTGCACTAGTCCTCCTTTTACCTGCGCTGCAGTGAGAGCTGAGTAATGAATGGTTGTCTACTATGGGCTCTAGGTCTTTTGAAGTCACTGCTGTGTAGCCCCAGAGCTACCCAAAGGGACCTGCCTTCCCTCTTCCATGAGTGTGTACAGATGGTTTTCATTTGCAAAGGGCTTTTCTCATTAAGCAGTCCATATCTCCTATATGATAACTCTTCTCTTAATTTTTGTCTTTGCTTAAAGTTTGCACCTGTGAGAAGCCAGGCAGGCACAGCTGTCCATTTACAGTATGTCTTCAAAGCTTGCTGCTTTGGCAAGTTACCATGTGTCAGTGAAACTGTCATGGGACTCCCTGCCTGGCAACCTAGTATAGAAAGGAGAGCAGTTCCCACTGGTCCCTCACGTTATGTATGCGCTATGGTTAAATAAAACTGGCCTGGCTGGTGCCAGCTCCTAAAGGCAGGGCTACCAAAACAGATCAAGAAAATCACTTTTTAATAAGCAAACATGGGGAAAATCTCTACTGCCAGCAGGACTGAAGAAGCTCTTCGATATTGATAAGGAATTGATCGGATCCAAACTTGAAGTTAAAGAGCACCTTAGGCAGACTTCAGCCTCTAAGAGTAGAAAGTTGTTGCCAAAAAGCCTCTGCATGGTGACCACCAAACCCCAGAAGTCAGCTTTTCTGGGGAAGTAGGAGAAAAAAACCCTTTTCTGGGTTTTTCACATGAGCAGTTCCTGCCACCTGGGAAGATGCTAGGCTAGAGCCAGGGCTGAAACTGGGCTAGCTATGCCATCACCATCAGCTGTAGCTACTGTCAATAGGTAGCTCTAAACTGTGGCAAACATACTTGCATGGCCAGTGCAGCACAATGCATTTGCTTTATGTAGTGGGAGCCAGAGCTAAAAAGAGCTTTAGGCATGTAGGGGATGTCAATGCCAACTTACAGGTCCTTGACCTTCAGAGTGGAACCTGAAGCCCAGTGCTAGTCAGATTCAGCATTTGTGGAGGTAGGTGCCACACCAAAATCTAAACCCCACGTGCTTAGTTGGAAGTCCTTTTCACCCTGCAACAGGACAAGGCTGAGTCCCTAAGCCTAGGTTTCTGAAAGTGTCTACCCTGTGTGACAGTTCCTGGTGCAGCAGTCTTCAGGGCAACCGAAGTTTGGGGTGAAGTCTTGAACTCAAAAGTGTACATGGCACAGACACTCTGGTGACTACATGTCACATTATCTGGAAGCTTTTGTCTCAGAAGCGTGTTGCTTGGACGTTGAATCCAAGCTGGTGCCATCTGACAGTGTACCGAAGCTAATAAACCCTTGGGGAGTGCAGAAGAGCTTGTCCCTATCGTCATGTTTGCAGCCTCCTTCCTTCCATCATGGGAGGCATAGTCGTCAGAGTACTGTTGCTTATGTCACTTTTCTTTCTTCATTGCCCCAACTTTCCCTTTTTGCCCCAAGGCCTCTGGCCAGTTTGCTTGGAGCTGCCCTAGATCTGTCATCTTTTATGCAGTGGTATATCTACTACTTTTCAATATTTTGGTTCTTGGAGTTCTGAGCAAAGACAGCTCCGTGGTTCTTCAGGGGCCTAATTGCAATCTGGCAGAGCAGTAATGTTTACTATTGGACTGCTTCCACCCAAAAGCATTGCTTCCAGACTGTAGCACGGAGCAATACAGGTGCGCTTGTGCAGTGCCATCCCTGGGATAATAAACTAGCACTAAGCCAGTTCTGCACAGAGCCGTATGATGTGTCTCCACCTGCGGCTAGGTTAGTCTGTAATCCAGATAAATTGCCAATAAGTAACAGAGCAGGGCTGACTATATATCTGAAGTCCTGCACAACTGCATTTTTAAAAAGAATGACACTAACAGAAAGCAATGCTTCAGCATTGCATTTGATAGACGGTCGGGGCTTATTTGACCTGCAAAGGAATGAAGACATTTAACACCTTCCAGGAGCAGACCCTGAATCTCTTGGTATTTGTAAGGATTTAGTATTATACTTACAATGCACTTCAAGGAAAATAGAAGCCAGCTGATACTTATATTTGGCACACGAAGGCTGTGATTTAATGAAATTTCCTCCCTGATATGAAAGGAGGCTCTTGCAAGCAGAATAAACTGAAATACCTATGTGTAATGATCCTATCAGGGCTAGAGAACAGGATAACATTGTTATCCTATAAGTTTTGTGGGATATATTATATTACAAAACGTGTCTTAAAGATTTTTCTAAATACGTTTCCATTTATCCAATGTTTGTAAGCCAAGAGGAATATTTTCCTCTTTCTCTGATGTATGAATGTGGATCATTTGGCAGGGGTCAACCAATGCCATAAAAACAACACTAGAACCCTAGCCTAATAGGGTTTAAAATGCCATTACAGAATGGAGCTGCAAATCTCTTTTAAATAAAAACCAAGTACAATTTTTCTGTAGCTCAGGATGTGCCCTACAAGCCTCACAAATCAACTGGGGAACTACTAGGAATTTGGTGCATTTTAAGACCCGACTTACTACAACAGCTTGTTAGTCGCAGTGAGACGGATTGGATATGAATCTAGTTTACAAGCCGAGAAAGGCTGCCTACCCTCTAGACAGCTGCTCTTTGTGTTTCCCTTTTTGCATTTCTTGCTTCAGTACACTATAGGAAAAGTCAGGGGAAGATATCCTCTCTCATCAACCAGTCAAATTTCCAAGTGAACTCTTTTAAAAAAAAAATTAACTTAAAAACTAAGTGCTTCAGCCTGATAGAGTTCATATGAAAAAAATGGGGAATAAGACTTTCTTGTCTTGCCTTTGGAATGTATTTTGAGCAGTGCTTTACTAGAAAGATTCTCAAACTCACTTATTTTTATTCTTTTAGAAAAATATCAACATTACTTCTCTTGGAAGTAGAGATAATATTACCTTGTCTGAAATATAACTCTGGCATAGGCCCTGTGGGAGAGATGATAGCCAGAAATTGGAGGAAGGACAGAGGAGGAGGTCACTTAGCTTGGGTCTTGTCAGGCCTATTGGCTGCAGTTAACTCGTGTAAACACACTGAATATCCCTTTTATTAAAGACTCCCATGTACAGACATTCTGTTGGTGACAGGAAGGACACCAGATGCAGGGCGACTACCTTGAGCAAAACTGTACAACATCCATGTTGCCCAGTAATTATAGTTAGTGCTGGTAAGTAAAGGGGAACATAAGAACGGCCATGTTCGATTAAGTCAGACTTCTGCCCTGAGTAGCCCTGTGTCCCACAACACGCAGTAGCAAACACTTCAGGAAAATGCATA
>VZTV01012497.1:0-22128 GCA_013400875.1 Anhinga rufa | reverse complement strand
CATAGGGGTTGCTCTTCCAGTGATGGCACAGAGGATCACTTACAGAGAGCTTCCATCCTTCCCAGTCCACGCTCCAGCTCTGTGTCTGCCTGAAGGATATTCTTAGGAGCATTTCCTTAGAGTCAAGTATTTGAATTTGTGCTTTTCTATACTTACTTCATCTGATACTTGTCCTGAAGATCATGCAGTGGAGAACATTACGGTCTCTTTACGAGAGAGGACACCTCTCTAACTCCCCCTGAGGGATAAATATACATTTTGTTGAAGTCTTTGGTAACGATTCAGACATTTTGAGTGCAAATAATATAATACCTTTTTTTTGCAGATGTGGTTCCATCAAAACAGATCTATTTCTGCAGCTGGTCCTAGGATCTTACAAGGTTCATGTTTCTTCTTTCCAAATTTTGAGGAATCCTTACATAGTTGAGGTGCTGGAGATGACCTCAAAGCCACTAATTAATATTCCAGAATGTTAATGGCATAGCATGAGGAGGAAAGTGGGTTACTAAGGAATGGCAGTAATCGCTCTGGAACTGAAGTTGTCCACAACTCTGTTATAAATTTGAATTTTGACACTATATCACCATCTCCTCCCCTACACCCACAATATCCTGCTGAAAGAGAAATCTTGGCATTCCTGAAATTTGGCACACTCCATCTTGTCCTAGAGAAGATTGTTAAAAAACAGGAAAATGGGTTTAAACATGGGAGGAAGAAGGAATATAACGTCTCCTTGGCTTTAGGATTTGAGCAGTGTATTATGAAAATTCAGTTGCCTTTGGTTTGCTTGTCCTCACCCCCCAGTGGTAACTGACTGCAAGTGTGGGGAATATAATATAGCAAATTAATTAAAACTTGAAATAAGAGTGTACTGGCCCATGCAGTAATTCAGCTAAAAGGTGAGTGCTCTGTGGGGTCTGAGCATGCCCAGTACAGACTGAATCCTCAGCAAAGGATCTGTTTTATTATTACAATCCTCTCTTCAGCATCAGAGAATTAATATTTTTTTCGGAGGTTAGACTGGCCTTATTCGAATGAAGTTTTGCAGTCATCAGAATCTCACAGAAGGTAATAATTTAATCATCCTCAAGTAAGCTTCTAAAATTTCAGCCAAAATAGTTAATATTTGCCTAATTCTGGAAGCATTAAAGAGTGTGAAATGCTGGGGAATGTTGATTTCAGGAGGTAAATCAAACTTCAACAAACCTAAAAGGACATAAGATTGTCTTAGTAATTTCATTCGTTAAATGATTACCACAGTATGATAATTCAGTTTTTACTTGGGCAGTTAATAGTACCTTTTTCTTATTGTCTGTGTGTATTTCACTAAGTCCTGGAGGTCTCAACTGAGATTGTAAGCTCTTTGTACTTGACATAAGTGTGATACAAAATAATCACGGGGGCCAAAACCTGAAGTGATGTGGATGATCTATCTTTTTCCTCAGTCTACAGATTGGAAAGATGGATGATCCATAAAAATTATATCCTTATATACATGCTAAATTGCAAAAGTGATCCTGTTTTTCCTTAGACCCATTACACTGCTTTAACCTCAGGCCTAGTCTTCCTCCCATGACTGCTTTCAGTCCTTTCTTTGAGAAATTCTCAATGCAGAGCTCATCCAATAGCAGGAATTTTCCAACAGTTCCCAATGTCATCAGAAAGAAAGCAAACTTCCAATGACTTTGTACACCTCATGTCACTTCAGTCTTAGACTTGCCTGGGAAATTTGGTCGATAACCAGATTAAAATAAACATCTAGGCATTTTGAAAATGTCATTGCGGTTCTATTTTTTTCAAAATTCTTGTCGTGTTCTTGGCTTATAATGTCATTGACTTGACTTGGTCATGTTTTTTTAAGTTGGCCGTGCTGAGGAGAAATGTTATTTAGAATTTTGGGAGAAGGTTAAGAGGCTACAAGAGATTGTTTTTGAATACATAAAGATCATTATTTGTCCTTATAAACAGTGCTAGATTTGAACTGATCTCCCTCTAAATCCAGCTTGCTGGGTCATGGAAAAGCATTGGTTTCCTGGCAGAAGAACCAGGAAAAATGCAGAAGCGGTGATGGGAGTGAGTGTGTTTGGTGAGTAGAACGGAGATTTCCTGAGAGGTCACACAGTGCCCAGATTACAAGTCAGACAGTATATTGGAAGGCTGTGAGAAAGTGATGTAGCTGTAACTAGTCCCAGTACAGTGAGATACAAGGGGCAGGGCATGTAACTGCCAAGTACCTGGATACCTATACTGATTGATGAGGAAAGGCAAACCATGTAATATAGTAGCGTCTTCTTTCTGTTCCTTTTGACCTTCATTCTTTTGAGACCATTTTTAGAAAGCTTAGGCCTTGTGTGGTGTTAGCAATACATTTCCTGGGAGTTCTGGGACTTTCTGAGTGTTGCAACTTAAATGTTTCTTGGGGAAACGTTTTATTTATGAAGCATCTTTAAGTAGTCAAGCCAGTGATCTGTGTTTGAGCCAAATCTACTCTCTTGTCAGCATGAAATTATTCCTGCAATATTACGTGTTTTCTCTTTTTCGCTTTTAATATTCTTCACGATGATGGTGACACTTCTATTGTAGGAGAAATAGGTTTTGTTTCGCTAGATGGAGTTTTGAAGAAGTGGCAAGAAAAATGTATCAGTCAAGATAAAAACCAAACATGGTTAAAAGTTGCCAAATTTATTTCACTGTAACTGCATATATGTTTTATGCATTTTAAATCCTCATGATTTAATGTGGGAGGAAAACTGATGTCAGAAAGCTACACGATAGGAATATTTGTTATATTCTTTTACAGAGAAGTTCTATCCTCAAACAACTGCTAGGAAAGAGTCAGTTTCACACATATGAGACTATTTAAAAGGTTCTGTATTTATTTACAGGTTATATATAATATATAAGTAAATATGAAATTTCCAGGAATTACCATGGAAAAAATAAATACTTGATACAGAACATGATGTAATTAATGGTAAAAAGTGTTACACATGAGCAAAATCAAAAGAAGAGTACTCTTTAGCACTATCTGCAACTCACTTGCCATCTGCATTTAATGCCTCAATTACTGCGTGTTTAGTTTTCAAAAATGAATGTCTACTATGTTTTATGATATAATGATAAATTATACACAAATGTACTGTGAAGATATGGAGAATATTTTAGTGAATCTTGTCTCTGATCAAATTTCCATCCAGGGAAGACAAAATTATTGAAGTATAGAATAATTTAGTTTGGACGGGGCCACAACAGGTCATCTGATCCACCTGCCTGTGGGAAGTAGGGCTAGCTGGATTAGTCACATAAGATCAGAGATTAAAAACGTTAAGGAATAAAATTATACTGGTTTTATAACTTGATAAATTGCTTTAAGTGAATTTGAAGAGAATGAAAGGAAAGATCAGTCTTGATAGGGTGGCAGCTTAATCATCAGTTAAATGGATGAGATTGAAGAACCTAGAATATTGACTTCTGAAACAGAGCCTTCAGTGCCAGATTTGCTACATAGCCAGCAAAATTCCTATTTTGAGTGAACTGGAATTGCCAGCTAATTACTGCCATAGAGAGATAGGCTATAATTTTCAACACTGAGGATGCTAACACCATTTTTTGAAACATTTATAGAAATTGTATTTTAGATAGCTAAAATTTGCTTTACAGTTCCAATTATATAAATGTTTTAAGTGCTATTTAAGTACTATTTCAAATCTATTTGGCAGTATATCTCTAATAGGTTGTGTGCTCTTTTGCACAGGTGACTTTAGATGTACAGAACACCCACTGGCTACCAAGAGTTTTGTCTGGCATAAAAAGATAGAAATAAGGTCCATAATAAAACTTTAAATGTAAAAGCCTTTCTGGCATTATTTACGGTTCTCAGAGCCATTCACAGCTGTGGATTTTTAAGAAGAATATACATTGCTAAAATCACCCCCTAGCCGAAACGGAATTTCTGTATAAAAGAAAATTTTCTCCTCAGGACTGTTATTCTCTCTGTTTTCTCTTAGCAGATTCAAGCTAGGCCAGTTTTGACTGCCTGGCCATTTCATTCATTAAAATGACAGCTCAAATTCTAATATGGAACATGTAGCTACCAACAAAGTTTGATACAGTTGTTCCTTAGAAGTCATCAAAGACATAAAAAAGCTTGTGTACAGCTGCAGATGCACATAATGAGCATTGTTGTTCAAAAGGAGGTGGTACTGTGTTTGCGTTAAACTGCTGAAAGACTGAAAATATTCTCAGTGAGAGAGAGTTGTTTTCTTCCTTGTTTCAAACCCACATAAATAACTGTATGCATTTCAGCCCAAGAAGCAGGGAAGACTGATCATGGGGTAAAGAAGGGAATCTCAAGCAAGACTTGGAGGATTGCTCGTACTGATATTTTTTCATTGCAGATTGTTTGCGTTAGGGTGCCAAGAATTTTTAATATGCGTTAAGGCGAGCTGTGTGCCTGCCTACTGTCTGCAGTCAGAGCAGACTTCAGCTTGTTTGTTTATTGTAATGCAGCTGGGCTTCTAAAGTCTGCAGCTGAAATGACTGCAAAAAGTGGAATAGTATGTTGCTTTTCACAACTTNTGCTGTATTTCATAGGAGCTTTTAGGCTCTGCTGCTTACAGATTTTATTAAGGTATAGATGCAAGAACAGATAGATGTCTGTTTATTTGCATAAAAGGAGTTAGTCACTTTCTGGAGCCAAAACCTCAGGGGTGGGCGCTGTTTGGCCTCGATGACTTTAAGCTTTCCTATCAATGTAAAAAAAGTTATATGTCTGAATTAATTTTTTTTATTTTGATTTGCTAACTTTTTTAAAAGAAGATACTGACTGCAGTATAAAACAAACCAGGCCACGATTGTCAGTACGAACTAGTAAACATAATTGACTCCTGTTTTGTAGAAAAAATAAAGGGCCCAATAAAGGTTGAAATTGGCTGAGAAAGTAATAATTAGAGAATCTCATTAAGAAGCCTGATTAGCTTTATAGGCCAAGAAAAGCTAAAGTCACTCAATATTGGGGTCTTTTCTAGAAGAGAAGGTGGGATATAGATGCAGGAATCCATGAGATAGACAAGTTCAGGTAATGTGGCCCTGCCTGCTTTACAGATGTTTCTGGCAGGACACCACTTTTATCCTCCTGTTCCCAATGGCGTGGAAACCCTGAGTGGAACACCACAGTGAGCCTACATGTCCTGTACATCTCTGTTATGGGGGTATGTTGATTCTAATACTTATTGACTCACAGATATGGACAGGAATGAGTGCATTAGTGCTTCTGTGTTAATGATGGTTAATTTGGTCATCGCCTTTCAGGGAGATAGGTTGGGACTGGACCTACAATTATGGGGGAATTGCATTTTTTGCTCCGGTGGGCACCATGGGCAAAACAGGCTTGGGGAATTTGTACTTAATTTATTGCCCTTTAACAGAAACTTCTGATCAGTATTTTGTGTATTAAGAAGAAAAGAACATAATTAGATAAAGAAATACCTTTCCTACCCCTTCCCCAGGCTAAACTTCAACCAAACACCTATCCTCCACACTTCCTAGTCTCAACTTCTCTCATTTTCATTGAGGGTAACACTTGGTCCATACAAATTCCTTCAGTGAGCGAGGAGTGATGCAGGAGGCTGGTGGTGTGTGTGCAGATTTTGGTCTGCAGCTCTGAGCTTCTTACTGGTCTTCTGCTGCTGCTTTTTTAATTAGTACCCCTGCCCTTGTGTAGGTTACCTGTGCACTGCAGCCCCTCAGGGGTGTCTGTGGCCAAGAGTGGGTTGCCCACATGCTGCCCCTCAGGGGCGACCCTTGTCTTGGTACATCATGCGGCAATTGAGGACCAGCTGACCAACACACACACACAATAGTGTGTGCTGCTGAAGGTGTTAATTCTATTTGATACTGAAAATATTCATTGAGTGTAGGTAGGGAATGGCTCCTCAGCCCAGTTAGAGACTTGTCTGCAAAAGAAGTGACCGAATTCTGCTTCCCATCCTGACTAAAATCTGATTATTTTACTTTACAGATTAGAACTTTAGCAGAGGAGGCTGAAAGAGCCTTGGCCTGAGTCATTCCTGAAAGGGTGCTTGAAAGGTAGGAGTCCTTGATCCAGACACAAGTCTGAGACTGAATTCAGAGTCGAGACACTGAATTCAGACACAAGTGATCTGATCCCAAATCTTCCACACCCCACGTGAATGCTTTCTTATCTAGCTACTTAAAAAAGTGCTGTCAGTCACCACCATGACTGTGTATCTGCAAGGAGCCCAATACTGTCATTCAGTGTGCTTTTAGTTCAGCTATTGGATTTAGGTGCCAGGTGGTCTAATCACTGGTTTTCTGGAGATCTCAGGTGGGAGTAATGTCCCTTGCCCAGGCCAAAATATTTCAGGAATGCAAATGACACAAGACTGCAGTCATGTAGGTACATTTTGAGCCAAGAAGGGATGTGCTTGTGTTTTCAGGCACTTTGAGCATGTGGTACATGTCTGTCTGGGATATTCTGAGATGTGCTATTGGTCCTAAAGGCTTAAAATCCTGTTTTAAGCACCAAAAGGTGTGATTTTATATATGGACTTTGTTTAATAATTTCATATTAAAATGAAAGAAGAAACTACAGAAGACTATGGAAGAATAGGGTTCTTTTGAGAAGGCCTGATGATAGACCAACTGTTCATGTTTCCAGATATTTCTTGATTAGAAGAACCTCATTGTATCCCTTTTTCCTGGTAAGATATTGTATCAAACATAATAAATTAAAGTAAGTTGCCAAAGGTTTAATTTATTTCATCACCTGTGGAAATATCTGGCAAAGGTTCTTCTGTGTGGGTGAATATGTTCATAGGATATGCTTTGCATGTCTTAATAATTCCAGCTTATAAATGTAACTAAAAAGAGCAATAAAATATCAATGTGATTGTCCAGAACATTGCAATAGATGCAGTTCAGTGCACTGGGACCACACACAGAGCTTCTATCAGTTAAGTTGACAGGGACAGCATAAATTTGTGATTATCTCTGATATTTTGCAGTGAAGTATGCATCTATATTTTGTTTGTCAGAGCATTTATTTCTCTTATTTTGGCTTACTGGTACAAGACTCCTTTCCTTTTTCCTAACAGAATATTCCAGTTCTGACTAAGCTGCATTTAAAACATATTATCTGTTATTTTCAAACCAGTGACATCTCACATAAGAGTACTATGTTGTAGCTACTTGTTATTCTTACAGTAGATATACATTCAAGGTCATTGTAGCCCTTGCTCAGTGCTTAGGAGCTTGAATTTACAAAATGCTGAACGCTGCTACTGAAAGAGGTAGGCATGAAACAGCTTACTCAATTCTACTAAAATTGATAGGACTACTTGTGTCCTTAAAGTTAAGCATGTGATTCAGTATTTTGCTGGACTGGGATCAGAAAGCTCAGTGCTTTGCAGCCTGGCTTATTAAGC
Source organism: Anhinga rufa (assembly GCA_013400875.1). Classification (NCBI taxonomy): domain Eukaryota; kingdom Metazoa; phylum Chordata; class Aves; order Suliformes; family Anhingidae; genus Anhinga; species Anhinga rufa. Next base: position 14,683 of record VZTV01012497.1, on the reverse strand, counting down.
ACTGATAATGCAGTTTTAAAATCTTAATTTAAAGCTCAGCTGGACAAGGCAATTTTTCTATCAGGTAATGCAATCTGCCGGTGATCCTGCCTTCAGTTTCCAGTGTAATGTTAGCTTGTGTATAGGCAGAAGTGCATCGGGGCCACTTGCATAGTAAATGAAGGGCTGCCCAAGTCATAGGGTAATGCCTTGGTAATGCATTTAGCTAACAGATTTAACTTTGGTTTTTAGAATAAGTCCTGACCGTATATCATGTATAAACACAAACATGTCTGATACCCAGCATGATTCATGTTTAGTTATTAATACAATCCTGGAGATGAAGTATTTGACAAGAACATGCCTTTATGCATGCTGAAACTAAGACGGTTATATAATACCAGGAGTAGCAAACAACTTTTTCAAAGTCTCATGGAAACCATTCAGGAGTGGGAACTGAATGCCAATTTCATTATCACCTATACGGAGCCAAACAGTGAGGCATTGTAGGCTCACAGACTGTGCTCAGAACAGGAGGTTTAAGTGCATCAGCCAGTAGGTAAACGCAATCAGGCTAAATCCTGTCAGATGGAATATGTCTGTTAACAAAGCCATTAAGTGTATTTTAAATGTTAGTTAAAACTTTTGCGAGGAATGTTCATGGGGTGAACAAAGGAGGATGCAATGAGCCAGGCAGTAATATTAATAGTGGGTCCATAATAGTCTTTTATGCACTGGTCTCAGGACATTTTACCATGTAAGCAAGTGTTTTTATGTGCGATTTGCAGATCTGAAAATGAAGAAGTAGTTAGGGGCTGTGTTCAAAGCGAACAATAACATTTTAAGCTAAGGAAGGAAGATGCTAGAGAGGTAGTGCTGAAAATGCTTTTTGATTGCAGTGTTTCTATGGGGGAAAAGAATTGTGTGGAACCTAGTTTTAACTAACTACCAATGTTGCAATTTACCAAGTTAACAATTTTATGTTAAAGTATAAAAGTACTGGTAACAATTTATTTCTACAGTTCTTTTAGGCATTTCGAAGAAAGTTCCATTTTTTCCTGAACAATTCATTGAGAAACTGTGAGAAAAAAAAATCAATGAATAGAGCCAGTGAACAAGGATCTTCCCTTTGCCTAGTTACATCCAACACTTAAATAACAGTAGGAAGAGGCTGGATTTTAGAGAGAGAAGAGCCAAGATGGATCTGGCTATATAGAAGCCCTGTCCTGAGTGAGGAACCTTCTGGAAAAGGTCTACAATATCCTTTAAAGAAATCACAAGAGAAATGGTGTCCTGATTAATGATAAAGGGCTACAGCTGAGATAATTATAGTCTAATTATAGCATTCTAATAATAGTACTTTTCTACTTCTACAAAATTAGAAAGCTTCGTATGTCCTGGTACCCTTTAAATATGCGGAACTTTTATCAAAGATGATGTGGGAGAAAATGTGTTAAATCAACACTTTCTCCCTTTTACTCTGTACACCTTCAGGTAAAATAAATTCCTTCCAACTTAACAAGGCTGCAGACAGCTGTTATTCAGACTGAGACTGTGATTTGGTGAAGGAGTTGGAATTTTAATGTTTGGAGTCTCTCTTATGTTGGTCGAATAGCTCCTTCAGGCACTTCCTGAAGAGGACAGAGGCGGAGCACTACTGAGTAATACCTGCAGTGCTCTTCAGGAAGTTCTGCCCAGAAGAAGCTCCATCTCTCCTCCTGGCAGAGGTGGCAATAAAGATTTTAATCTTGAATTTATTCCCCAGCAGCAGTTAGCTTTTACCTTCCAAACAGATCAGATTGCGTTCAATAAAAATCATGTTCAAAAATGTTGACAAGGAAGAAGGATCCAACCTGCTGAACTTTTGCAGATGTGTTGATATTCACATTCATCCCTCACACGTTGCAAGGCTAGCAGTTACATGTAATAAACACCAGACTGTCCTTTAGTGATGTGATCCCAATGCAATTTTTTCTACTCATATTTATTAAAAGGAATAGTAGGGCACTATTCCTTTATGGTGCCATTGACTCTGTAATATGAATCCAACTGTGGTGAATCATATCACTGTTTGCAAGATATTATAGTCCCCTCTTTACAGGCAAGAAAACCCAGAAGAATTTGTCATTTGTAGCAGGTGTTACACAGCTATATGTGATAAAACCATGTGCAGAATTTGATACACTGACTTTTAGTTCCGTGTGCTGATGCAGCTACTCTTCACCAGCACCTCCACAAAGCAGAAGAGTGGGAAAAGTTGTGGGTGGGATTGTTCATTCATTTCTAGGGTTTTACGGTGAAGATTCTGCCATACCAAATATAGGATTTGTCAGTCTTTAAAATAACATCATGTAAGGGAATTTCCAATATATTTTTGTTTCTACTTGTTTTACTTTCACAGGTTCTCCAGGGAGTTTTTTTTTCTTTAAAATTCCCAGGATGAGAGAAGAGTCCTTGGTGACAAGTTATTTTAAGAGTCTTCTTTTCCGTAGTGCAAATTCATATGTGACAAAGTTTGAAAATATTTTCTGTATTGCAACACTTAGGCATTATGGAAGTTAGGAAGGCCTGAAGGGGACAGTGAAACCCAGCTAACAACCATTTCACAAGAACAGTAGCATCTCTCATTTTGAGGAACATGTGAATTTAGATTCAGATTGGGACTTACATCGAATTCTAGCTGTAAACTTTCTCAAATTGTTGTCTGTTATTTCTGTGGATCTATAAATCCCCATTGCCACGCAAGTATAAAGCAAAATTATTACAAACCTCAACAGTAACAATAACCCAATGAAATTTAGACTCCAATCTGGCAAAACGACCCCCCTGCAGGATGCTACTTGAGAGGTCTGAGAGAATTTATCCATTAAGTTAGAACTAGAACCCAAAATCTTTGTTTCATGTACAGTCTCAATATTAACACCGCATGCAGGCATTGTGGACACCAGGCTTTGTAGAGTACAGTAGGGATGGCCAAAAAGTCCATAACTTTAGACTGAATTCAAAATTTGAATTGGGCTATAGTAAATTACGTCATAAGACGTCCTCATCTGAAATTGCTTCTAGTATCACGTATTTGAGTCCCCTTTTTAACTTAGTTAGCCAGAATAACCCTTCAGGTTTTTATTCCCTGGAGACCTGCCATAATGTTAAATGGGACTGAGCTATTTTCCTCAGCTGTGGTCCAGATTTTTCTCAGTTCTGAGCAACAGATGCTAGTGTTAGGACCACTTCTGCCTCCTTACTTTTCCCCATAGATTTCATAGACTCGTGGTTCTCAGATTGGACTTCCAGCTTAGATGTTCCAGCCTGTGACCTAGGGAAGCCAGAAGATTTAGCTGCTTTAACATGAATATGCTCTTATTCTGTCACCACTGAGTTAAACAAAGCTAACAAATGTTTCTAAAATTGAGCTTTTCTTCTTGAGAAAGATTCAAATGCAATGATGTAAAAGGAGCTGAACTCATATGTTTATTTCCAAGATACTAGTTATGTATTTCATGGAAAACTATCAATCTGTAAGGAGAATTAATCTTTTCAAAACTAATATGCTTATGAAGGATTCTCCTCTGAAAATGTAGTTTATGTGCCTGACCTTTGAAGCCGCCTTATTATAGAGCTCTGGCTGAAATGCTGGTTGTGTAATCAAGCTAGGATTTGGTTTGTTTGTTTTTCTTCTGTTAGTCATGAATGGGTTAGGAATGAACTAGCATGGTTTGCGATGACAGATTTAATATGTTTTTGTCCTCCAGATTTTTCAGAGAGTTCTGTCTCTGTGTGTGTGTGTGTGTTTACACGTACATATGCTTGCAAGAATTAATTAAGCTACAGAGTCTAGATTTTTCACAGTGAGAAGTCAGTAGTGTCTCTGTTGGAGACTGCTCGTGTTTGCCTTTGGTTGCCAGTGTTTTTATTTAACCACAAAACAGAATTAACTGAAAATGCTTCATTTCAATTAAGGGTTTTGGCATAGGTTCTTAGACCAATTTTCAGGACATCCTGATGCAAAGAGATTTTGGTATTTGCCCCAGAGTTTATTCTCTGCACTTGTTTCCAGAAGACCAATATAAATTAGCGCTTGCCATACAAGACAGAAGGTAAAAAAGAAGCGTCTTTTTAAGCGTTCCTGCTTGGCATGGCAAGTCAGTGTATAGCTGACGATAGGTTATGAACATTCTCCTGCCATGTGTGTGTCATCCTTCGAGCCCAGGTTTTACTGGTGTGATAACATTGAAATGGTGTCGTGTGTTTCAAGGTCTATTGTTAAAACCCATCCCTATATAGGAATGCCTTTTTATTCCTTATGCCAAATTTTCCTTGGGAGGGAACTTTAAAGTACATTGTTGCTTTACAATTTTAGGCTTGAGTGCCTCTTTTTATAGCAAGTAGTAGATATATCTTCTTTTGTTTACTGTAGTAGCTGTTATTTTATCACGGATCTGTTTCAGAATACACATGAGGTAGGTTGGCTGCCATTTCTGTCAGCTGCTCACATGATTTATTTTCATTATTTTGTGCGTCTCTAACTGAAGTTATGTCCTAGTCCAAGCCAAAATTCATTATGCTGAGACACACATGGTAATGTTATGATTATCTTTTAGTATTACTGGAAATAGGCATCAAATAATGCGTGACGTGTTGTTTTGAGTTCTTTTCTATCATAAATTCTGTAAGTAACGTGGCAGTTGAGGTAAAGCAAGATTATTTGCAAAATGTGTGTCATAAGAAGATAGTAAAAATTGCTCCTTTTTTGTACTTTCCATATGCCAGAAACTTACAATTCATGCTTGCTCATTTTTGTCTGTCTCTGCTAGTAATGACAAACCAAGAGAGAAAACAAGTACACAGCAGAACTTACCTGGGATCTCAAGCAGTGAACTTTTCTCTTAGCATGGACTTGTCTTGTATACGTTGTTTTGCTTCCCATTTCTAGGTGCAAATGAAATAGATGAAAAATTTAATGAGAGGGATTCTTTTTTAGTCTTGACTTCTGAATGCAAGCTGGGAGGCAGGATGATGCCTGGTTGTTGAACACTGTGGATCACTTTGATTGCAATCATTTTTAGTGGACAGTTTTTGAAACTTCAAAACTGAGAATTGTTCTCTGTTGAAGATAGAACAACTGAGCAGGCATCACAACTTTATTTGTCCCTTCACCAGTGATGTTTTTCTCCAGGTAGAAGTATGTAAAGGTAGCATGTAGTACGCTTGATGGACAGTATGTAGACTGAGTTTGCATTGTGGATGTTCATCCTCATAACAGTTTTCTAAATAATGTCTAAATGTGTAACTATGAGAATACTTTTTACTCCTCTGATCCAGGAGTGCAGACCTATCCCATTTTCCAGCCTTATGTCAAGGCCAGATCCATGTGTCCACCAGTCCTTCCCCCTGTGCCTACACTTGATTCCTGTGGAAATGAAATCCTGTGCATGGGCTGAGAGAGAATTAGAGCCAGGTTTCAGCAGATCCCTGGTCTGCATAAAGGGAGAATGGTATTCCAGGGATCTGGAAGGAAATGGGTCTCAAATCTTGGTGTAGATTTTCCCAAAATCTTCCATGAGCAAAAGTAAACTTGGGAACGCAGTGCTTTAAGGGGAAAAGTGAATAGGAGTAAAGCAGAAGCAGGGGAGAAAAGGGCAGATGGGATTCTGCAGGAAAGGAGGAAAGGTGAGCGTGCTGGGCAGTGGAAGTGGGGTAGTGAGGTGAGGAGAGGTGGACTGTGTGATTCCCTCTTTTCTGTGGATACTATTCAACAGGTGGAATGGTCTGATAGCAGCAGACCTGAGGGGATCTTCATTTCATGGTGCTCCCCCTGTTGAAAGGCGCTCTGGAGGCTTCTGCCCAAATTACAGGACCTTGTCTCTTTGCTAAGCTCAAAGCAGTGACTTCTTTGAAGGCTTGTCTCAGGGCTTTGAGGTTTTTATTTACTACTGATAGTTATGAAAAAAACTGGACTAAGGTTTAATTATTTTCTTTGCCACCACTGGATTTATTTAGTAAATTCCAGGCTTGCAGATGGTTCTGGTTTTCATAAGAAATGGTTATCTGAAAACCAGTGACGTTTTTGTCTTGATAAAGATATGACCTAGCAACTAGGAATGTGGTTCTGGTATGAGGATTTTCTTTCAGTTTAAAATCAATATTTTGTCCTAGAATGTACTTTACCTAATGTCTGATACTTTTTACAGATGTTAGATGCAGTGCCATATCAAAATATGCTGTGTATGGGAGAATCTTAGCTTCCATTCAGTGATATTCTAGCCCTGGTGGTCTTAGGAGAGGGCAAAAATACTAAAGGGTGAACAAAAACTATCAAATTAACATTTTTGCCCCAAAATTTTAGTCCCAAAGTCATGCATTGGAGTTAGCAATACTATATACTACTACTATAGTTTCTGCAGCTGATACTTTCTGACATTGCACATGATGACACCAAGTATTGAGTTAAGATTTCTTGTGATAACAATTGTATCTAGTAGGATGTAAGTGTTGACAAAATACCTTCATATTGTAAAAGCAATACACAACTTAGCGGTTGCTCAATTAAGGAAAATTATGTTGCGTCATCCTATTTATCTCATTGACTTAGAACAATGCTCAGTGGAAACTCAGTATAATATATTTATCTGTTATGCAATTCTTGTCTGTGATTGTACCCATCCAAGAAAAGACTACTTAAAGGTCATCTTCTGGATAGGGAAGGTTATGACTCATAAACCCCCCAAAATATAAGAATGATCAAACATTTTTTTGATGAATATTGGAAATATATTTTAATTATTCTCAGTGATATTTTATGAATAATTTCCTGTCTTCACATAAATTTTCACCAGCTTGCACAAAGTTCTGAATTCTTTGGCAGGTAACAAGAACTTTTGTGGTGATGAGTGATAGCACTTTTTACTACGCAAATATTTAAGAAGTTCTGACACTTAAGAGAGGTTCCAGGAAATATTAATCTAGTTGGATGTTTAAAACCAAACATAAAAAAATGTGGCAGCTGTAGCTGCTGAAGTTTTTTCCCAAAAAAATGAGACAGTGAGGTTAGCAGAGCTAAAGGGAGACTAAATGAATGTATTAGACCTGATGTAAAGATCAACCTATAAGGGATGATGGGAGAGGTGCAGGAAATGGGAAAGCTATCCACCTTTGTCATCAACAAAGAATTTCTTCTGTAGTGTTTGCTATCCTGGTTCAAGAGATAAGAAAGTGTGCAGATGGAGTGTGAGAGATCTTTAAGAAAGCTGTATTCAGTTAGGTCTTGTCAGCTTTTCCAAAAGTACTTGTCTCAGAATAATATAAGCTGAACGCAGTTCTGAGAGATGATTTGAGCCATCTGACTGGCAGACATACAGGCTTATGGCTGTAGAAATGTCCTCCATGGGCCAAGTGAAATGTCATCACCTTAAAAAAAGTCAGATACCTTTATCTGTAAATTAAAGAAACCTTGAGTTTATTGTGAGTAAAATTCCACAGTCCATGGACGCAAATTTCCCACTGAGATCTGCCCAAATCATAACTTGCAGAATTTGGCCCAGTTACGCAACTGGTGCAGGGTATATCTGTATTGGGTTTGTGTGGCAGGGTTTTGCTGGCAGGGGGGCTACAGGGGTGGCTTCTGTGAGAAGCTGCTAGAAGCCTCCCCCATGTCCAATAGAGTCAATGCCAGACGGCTCCAGGATGGACCCGCTGCTGGCCAAGGCCGAGCCCATCAGTGACAGTGGTAGCGCCTCTAGGATAACATATTTAAGAAGGAGAAAAACTTCTGCAGAGCAGCAGCCAGAGAGAGAAGGCAGACACCGAGGTCAGTGAAGAAGGAGGGGAGGAGGTGCTCCAGGCTGGAGCAGAGATTCCCCTGCAGCACGTGGTGAAGCCCATGGTGAGGCAGGCTGTGCCCTGCAGCCCAGGGAGGTTAATGGTGGAGCAGATATCCACCTGCAGCCCGTGGAGGACCCCACGCCACAGCAGGTGGATGCCTGAAGGAGGCTGTGACCCCGTGGGAAGCCCACGCTGGAGCAGGTTTGCTGGCAGGACTTGTGACCCCCGGGGGACCCACGCTGGAGCAGCCTGTGCCTGAAGGGCTGCACCCCGTGGAAATGACCCACGCTGGAGGAGTCTGTGAAGAATTGCAGCCTGTAGGAAGGGCCCACACTGGAGAAGTTCATGGGGGACTGTATCCTGTGGGAGGGACCCTACGCTGGAGCAGGGGAAGAGTGTGAGGAGTCCTTCCCCTGAGGAGGAAGGAGTGGCAGAGACAAGGCGTGATGCAAACCCCACTCCCCATCCCCCTGTGCCACTCAGAGAAAATAGAGAATGAAGTTGAGCCTGGGAAGAAGGGAGGGGTAGGAGAAGGCGTTTTTAAAATTTGGTTTTATTTCTCATTATCCTACTCTGATTTGATTGGTAATAACGTAAATTAATTTCCCCAAGTCAAGTCATTTTTGCCCGTGACGGTAATTGGTGAGTGATCTCTCCCTGTCCTTATCTTGACCCAGGAGCGTTTCGTTGTATTTTTTTCTTTCCCTGTCCAGCTGAGATGGGGAAGTGGTAGAGCAGCTTGGTGGGCACCAGGCATCCAGCCAAGGTCAAAACCACCATAATATCTCACCATTTAATTTGTAACTCTTCATTATCTTCAGCTGTACTGGATAGACATGTAAGTTGTGCACACAGACCTTAAAGAGCAGAAAAGCCTGCTTGTCCAAGTGTTTTGCTATGGTGGAACCAGTAAATGAATGAGAAAGACTGGAGTAGCATGGTTGAGAAGGTGGGACTACCAAACAGAGAGAAATGAATTCTGAGGAGGGGCTATCATGCAAGTACAGACTCACTGGGAGAGGCAAAGGAAACTTTTGCCTATTAACGAGTCAATGCAACACATGTTCATGCAACAGTGAGCTGCATTTGGCCCTGCAGCGTTGTACACACCAACCTAGAGGCCCTCGTGTAGGAGCAGCAATCAGTTAGGTGAAACTCATTTACCATCATAAATTAGGTGTACTCATATCCGCTCATTTTAAAGCCAGTAAGTGGTGTTGGTAGGATAAGCTCTTTCAAATGTGTTCAAATTAAATATGACAGCAAGTATTAATGAATGACAAGACCCGTTTCAATCCAAAAGCTAAGGTAAACGCATCAGAATTTCCCAGGGGAATTTCCAAGTTCTGAAATATATTCTTTGACTAATAATGTAGTATTAAAACATTGGGCTGTACTGGCCTCCAAAAAATGAATTCTTTGATGTTCTTTTTCCCTCCCAGGAATGTTTGAATGGCCTATTAGTGCTGGTAGGCTGAGAGTGGGGAATCAAATGACTGCTGGAAGCACAGATGTTCTTGAAACATGTGGGCTTACCTTTAGAATAAAATCTGCAAAAATATTTAGACACTGACGTTCCATCAGTTTCATGTTGGTGCCTGAATATCTTTGAGGATCTAGCCCTTAATTACTATAGTGGAGGTAAACAGAAACACCTAAGATAAGACAACCTGAGTTTTAAAGAGCCTGAACATCTGCAGTTATTATCAACTTTGATAGGAACTGAGTTCAGTGGCAGAAAGTGGAGACTAATTAGTACATGCAAGAGAAATCATAATCCACTGTAATAAATTTGTCCACATGAATAATTTCTGCAGCTTCACTGTTTGATAGCGATCCTCTGTACGTCACCCAATGCTGTCCCTTTCCTTGTGAAGTGGATGTTAAGGAAAAAAGCTATTAATGAGATTTTGCTGTCTAGATATTGATCTCGGGTTGTATTGCAGAAGGTATCTGGAATTCAGGAGACTGATAAACTTTAACTGAAAGCTGCTTCCACATTTATTTCATTTGCGGTGCTCTTTGTTTATTCTCATATTTTTCAGGTGAAATGTGCACTTAATAATTTGATTAAATAAGATTGGAGTTTCCTGCTGAAAGTAATTTAAAGGGCCAGCTTTATCCACTTTGCAGTGCTTTCGTGATTTTTGCACAAATTTTGTAAATTTGAGACCCACTTCAGTGATGATTCTAAATCAATACCTATGTTGATATCGGCCTCAGTGAGCTGGAATTTCCTGCATAGTGGACATACCACACCAGAAGCGTCAGTTAGTTAAGCCACCAGATAAACCAGAGGCTTTCTCAAAGCTGCTGCTTCCATGACAGAATATATACCACTCTATACAGTCTGTCCTAGGCAGGCCTTAGCATGCTCCTTCAGAGCCAAATTGCCTGAAAGGCTGTCACTTCTATGCTTCTCTGAACATCTCTGCTTCAAAAGATAGGTCCATGGTCTCTAGCAGTAGCATGAGGTTACATATACACATAATTATATTTTGGAAATGTGTCTGTGAGATGACATTCTTTTCAGGGTAATACTACTGGCTTACTGTGAATAAGTCATCTCCTCTGTTTTCTTAAGATTACTAATGAGGATTGTTCTGCAGTGTTAAGTCCTTGATGTAAAGTAAAGCCAGAAAAAAGGCTCCAGACTTGTCCTTTCTGCACAATATAATCCACATACATTTATCCTGTCTTATTTTCTAAACACATTTCTGATTTTGCCTAGCTTAAAATCACACTGGCTTCCCTAGGGAAAAGCACTGTCCAACACATCTGTGCAGAAACAGTCTATACTATAATGGAACACCAAAAAGAAATACACTTTTCACATCAATTGTTAATGTAACTAGACTTAGTATGGTCCAGCAGCAAAATGTTTGGGTTTGGTACACGGTGTCATGGTTTGGCCCCAGTCAGCAACCAAGCACCACGCAGCCCCTCGCTCATTCTCTCCTGGTGGGATGGGGGAGAGAATTGGAAGAGTAAAAGTGAGGAAACTCATGGGTTGAGATAAAGACAGTTTAATAGGGAAAGCAAAAGCTGTGTGCACAAGCAAAGCAAAACAAGGAGTTCATTCAGTGCTTCCCAGGGGCAGGCAGGTGCTCAGCCATCCCCAGGAAAGCAGGGCTCCATCACGCATAACGGTGACTTGGGAAGACAAACGCCATCACTCCCAATGTCCCCCCCTTCCTTCTTCTTCCCCCAGCTTTATATATCGAGCATGGCGTCATACGGTGTGGGACATCCCTTGGGTCAGTTGGGATCAGCTGTCCCGGCTGTGTCCCCTCCCAGCTGCTTGTGCAGTTGGCAGAGCCTGGGAAGCTGAAAAAGTCCTTGACTAGCGTAAGCGCTACTGAGCAACAACTAAACATCTCCGCATTATCACCGCTGCTTCAGCACAAATCCAAACCACAGCCCCATACAAGCTACTGCGAAGAAAATTAACTCTATCCCAGCTGAAACCAGGACAACGGAAAATGTATTAGTAGTGTACTTAATTTTGTTATGATGTAACTACTTTCTGAAAAAGCTAGAAAAAATAATAGGATAAAAAAAAAAAACAACTATTCTGACCCAGTGACCAGTGGTGAGGTATTAATTTAGCAGAAATTAATTCATCAGTTCTCATTCCTTTGGCTGAGAAATTGAATGATCAGATATGCTTAATGACCTCTTTTGGATAGAATGTGCTGAAGGACAAAGGAAAAAACTTTTAAATAACAATTTCAGAAGAAACCTGAAAAGTTATGCAAGATTCATACAGTTACAGAGTCACAGAAATGTTGGTTAGAAAGGACCACTGGAGGTGTCTACTCCAGCATCCCACTGGAGCAGGACTATTGCTAAAACAATCGGATCTACTCAAGTCTTGAAAACCTCCACGACAGAGGATTTCATCATCTCTCTCCTTAATTGTTCCAGTAATGCATTACCTTCCTGGTGAAAACATTGCTTCTACTATTCAGTTTGAACGTCCTAAATCACAGTTTGTGCCTATTTTCCTGAGATTTACCAGCTGTGACTGACAAAATATTCATCTCCATCCACTTTGTAACTCCCATTAAGTAGCCACAAGCTGCACTTAGATTCCTCTCAGCCTCCTCTTTGCATTTGTCACTGCATTTGTCACCAGTTCTTTGCTGTTCTGAGCAACAGGACATCTGGAGCAGCACTCAGCTTGTTCCCTCTAGCATTTATGTTGGGAAATTGCAATGAATGTCATCAAGAAAATGCTGTTGCTCTTCCAGTAGATGGATGTGTGAGTGGAATCATCTATAAAGATGAGTGCATGTGATTCGGAGATTTCTGCTAGTTATTTTTAGAGTTTCATGCTCTCGCTATTGATCAAGTAATCTATAGCAGACCCTGGGATCCTGTGTTCCTTCTTCCTCTTGATCTTGACTAGGACGCTTACAACAGACACATCTTCAGTTTCTTACTGGAGCTCCTTGACACAAGACCATGACTCCCCCTCTTCATTTGCTGCCTGTCCTTCTCAGTCTTTGCCTATCCGTGACCTTGTCCCAGTTTGTGCACTATCCCATCAGGTCTACCAGATTCTGCTCATGTGGTAGCCCCACAATTGGCCTGGACTTGCTGTTCGTCTCTGTTGCCCAGGCTCTGTACGTTAGTGTACAAACACCTTTGGAAAGCCTCCTCCTTTCTCAAACATAGCAGTGTGATCAAAGAAGACATATCTTTGCTGGTGACATGAGCTGTGCAGCTGTGCGTTCATTGGCAACTGAATGCATCTGCTCCTACCTGGGCTCTTAACCTTGACCAGAAAGGCTAAAGATAACACTTGTAACCCTCAGCTTTGTCTCCAAAGCTCAATAGTAATCTTTAACCTGCTTAGGGTTTCCTCTGTCTGTCGTTGGTGCCTGAAAGGATGCTTGTCAAGGATATTAGTCAGAAGGTTTGAAACCAGAAGTCTATTCAAGTCTGAAAGAGTCCTAATGAAACTGTGTAATGATGTGCACATCTGGAAGAAGAAAAGTTTATTCTGAACAGGGTGAGTTGCATTTTGCATCCCAAAGGAAGACAGCTGCAAATGCAGGTGACTGCATCTTACATTGCTGAGCTGCAAGAGAAATTAAATCATTAGAATTATGAATATTGAATTCATATTTGCAAACAAAGAAGCTAGGAAATGTGTCTACACCCCAAGGAAACATATCTACTATCACAGAGGCTGTGATTTCAGGGAGGTACAGAGAAACTGATTTAACAGTAGCCTGTCAGCAACAATTCAGTCCATAACAGATAATATCAATTTAGCAGCATTTAAAAAGAGTGTTGTTGTTTGGTTTGCTTCCATTATATTCTGTAATTCCTGCCCGAAACATCAAATTCTGATATGATTCATGCTGAGTAGTAGAAAAGAATAACAGATCCAACATTACAACATTAAGGCACCAGAGTGGCAACAACTTATAGAGTTTTGCAAAAGGAACAGCCTCACACAGCAGAATGAAAAAGTCATCCCCACGTAACTGTAGAAACAGCAGAGGACAGCAAAGCAAGGCTCCTTCTAAACAGTTATCATCAGTGAATGCTGTGTGGTAAAGCTCATTTCAGAATGCAGAATACTTTGGCATTCAAGGGAGAGTTATGCAATACAAAAGGTGCATGTCTCCTTTCTTTATGAATACACATATTGAGATAGGTAGGTATCTATTTACATGCCCACATCAATGCACATACTCCATGCAGTTAGCCCAGAAAGGGTTAATCAAGGGCATAGTTACATCTCCAGTTGGAATTAGCTTGCCAATAGGAAAAGAGAGATGAAGAAACCTGTAGCCTAGGGCAAAACAGGGGCAGTGAGTGGGATGTGTTATTTTCACAGCTTTGCTCAGCCTGTGTCTCAGAAGTGCTGCTAAAGGCAATGTGGGGTAGCAGGGAGAGAGCGGCTAAGAGTAGAGGAAAGAAAGAGTAAGAAAATCTTTTGCTGCTGAAGTTATGATCATTGATCTGTCAGTCAGAAGGTGGCTTTTCCCTGGTAAAGAGCTTTGAGAAAATGGTAGCTCTTGATGTGACAGAACTAGTAAGCCATGGGTGTGGAAATATGGCCACTTGGACTTGGATATGACTTCTGATTTTCTCTGATGGCTAGTGTATGCTATTCCCTACAGATAGCAAGGTGATAAAATAGCCAGCCTTGCTGTAGAACTCGAGCAGAGACTGAGCTCCTAGTTATACCTTTCTGTAAAAATTAGCGCTGTAGATTCTCTTTGTTTCTTAAATTCCCTTTTCATCCATACTGTTCTTAAGCAGTGGGACAGTTGAGAAGGGAAGGAAAACTCATGAAGTTGCGTTGAGGTGTAAGTCAGGGGATATCAGAGGGGAGATTGGGCTTCATCTTGTTCATTATGTTTAACACAGTGAATTTCTGAGGAATACCAAGTTTCACAGATTGGTAAGAAGAATGCGATATACGAACTGCTCATAGAAATATATTGCACTTTAGGCTGATATTGTTTCTACAACCTCAAGAAGATACAAGGTACTTTATTCTTCCCTATTGAAAAATCTCATGGAGCTTAACGATGCACCTCATGGGCTCCATAGTACTGCAGATGATGCTAATAATGCCAATAGTGGGATCGCTCCTTTAGGAATGGACTGATGATAATCTGAGTGGAAGTGGTAATACAGTGAAATAGTTTATTATTCCAAAGTAAGGAAGTTATAAGAAAACATATCTCTGAAAAAACTACTTGAGAGATTGCCCTTCAGAACACATGAGAAGCTGATACGTGAAGGTCTTTGGGAAGGCAAACTGACAGAGGAGGGAGTGAAGAAGGGCTGTCATCTAACAAAAGCAGCTGTCATAACAGTATAATAGTAAACTATTTCCACAGAAAGTAAAGATAAG